>CM068824.1:153717864-153997864 GCA_028554795.2 Sinohyriopsis cumingii
TCATCATAAAAGTGAAAAATTAATATCAATGAAATATACAAGATGTACATATAATTACACTATTTCCCTCAGTTATACCAAGTCTTTCAAAAATCATCAGTCTGAATTTAAATAAACATTATCCTGGAATACAAAAAGCTCTGGTCCTTACTTGGATAGAGAGAAAAGAGAAATTTACAAGGCAGCATCCACTTATGTTAAACTTTACTAATCAAATTTTTTAAAAATTTGGTTGCTAAAGTATACAAGTACTTTTTAAATATAAAAACAATTTTCAGCAATCCTGAAATTTTCCTCATCACAAGTTAAAAACAAAAAAAAAGCACAAGAAATACTAAAATCACAGTACCTACTTATACTGTAAAAACAAGAAAAAGTATTTTTAATAAGTGCCTTAGGAATTTTACAATAACCCACCCATACACCACCACATCACCCACTGGTAACTAAGTAAATCTAAACCAAAAAGAAACAATATAGAAAACTTACTATCCAATCCCGAGAGAGATTTCCACCCCAGCATATAAAGTCTTCCATTTATCATTCAGTGTTAAAATCTTTAATTTCACATTTCTTTCTTTGGAGAAATCACATTATCAGAAATGAGTCAGTATGGTGACACCAATCGCTGATCTTTGTAGACATTCCAACATAGATTGCTAGGTAATTTAACATTTTGTTGAACATGGTTGTCCATTTTTCAGAATGAACATTAGAAATTTGCTCAACTTGAATGTAATACATCTATCTTTAAAAGCTGATATTGGAAATATCTGAATTATATATTGCACACACAACCAATATTCTGTTATCCCTGACCATGTGACTATGCCAGTAAGAAGATACAACCTAGCATGAAAGGTACAGCAACTGCAGTATGGTCAAGGCAGGTACAAAATATAACTAATTATCCAGCAGGACTTGAAATTAATGCTTAGCAACTAAATCAAAGACAGTGATTTTGCTGATGGATCACAGCTGTCAAAAATCCATTGAGGCAGTGACAAATGCCAATCACTGTCATAGCAAAAGTTGTCTTATGTCAGATGTATCAAATAAAATGTGAGACACCTTGATTCCACCATGGCTAATTAATCTATTTATTGTGTTAATGGAACAACTACCAAAATCCTGTACTTGATCAGGTATAATAAATCCTGTGGTGGAAAATGAGAGGTGTTTATTCTGTTCACCAAGTAAATTTGGGTGATTTTAATACTAGCAAAACAGCCTTAGCAAATACGGGACTAGCTTGGTGTACTAATCTGGTGTACTAGCCTGGTGTAGTGGCCTGGTGTACTAGCCTGCAGTAGTAGCCTGGTGTAGTAGCTTGGTGTACCAGCCTAAAACACTTATTTCAATATGTATGACACAAATAAGATCATAAATTCAAAAACAGAAAAATAACACAAGAATGAATTTTGAAAGATCTTTCATCATCTGAAATGCAAACAAACATGCAGATGATAAACAGAAGAGAAAACAAACTGAATTAATGCTAAAATTTAGATACTAACCCGTTACATGCATAATTGGGGTCATTAAAAGTGCTCTGATTGGAATGCAAGAAGTCATATATACATTCTGTATTAAAGTGACCCTGTGAATTAGTGGACCAAATCCTAATTTTAAGCTCTGATTTTTGATTAACTTAATTACATACTCAACGGGAGATAAGAACACATATCCTTTGAGATATAGGGCTATGAATCAGGTGACAGGATGTTAATTTAATAGAATAATTTTGAAGGATTGTGGGCAATATAAATGCATAACAGCAATGACGCATTTGAATTGAAATCATAATTGGACCGGTGAAACATTTACAGTGTGTGTGTGTGTTTTAGATTTTTAACAGCTTTAACAATTCTCAGTCATATCGCAATGATGTCTGCAGTGTGGTAGTTTATAGTGATTTCTAGCACTGGGGCATCATGCCGCAGACATGTAGCATGATGTCCCACCCAGTCACATTATCTTCACACCAGGCTGACCAGTCCTAACACTAACCTCTTAATGCTGAGTGCCAAGCGAGGCAGCTGTTAGCACCATTTTTGTAAGTCTTCGGTATGACTCGGCCGGGGATTGAACCCACAACCTCCTGCATCGAAGGTGGACACTCTAACCACTAGGCCACAGGAGCGATCTATTCTTTGAAACGTTATTCAAATTGTTGAAATGTTATAAATACCATCCCAATATGGATTAAAGATTGTTATTGTTGTTGTAGCATTTAATGCCATTTTTCAGCACAAGATAGGCTGGCTATACATGGCAGCCAGCATAAATGCTGGAGGAAGAACCTGGGAAAACCCCGGAAAGAACCAACGACCAACAAGAGGCTACTGGCAAGCTTTCTTACATACCAACATTAGGTGAATCCGAGATTCAAACCCATGAAGGCAGCGATGAAATGGCAGTGATCTGCATGGGTGAGCGCTTTAGACCACTTGGCCACTCAGGGCCCCATGGATTAAAGAAATACTAGGTAAAGATACCTTTTTCAAACTGCATTCCTGAAGAAAGTTTGGCATATAATAAAAATAACAAAATCTATGCTCTACCCACAAGACATTTTCGTGATTCAGAGAATTTTTGTCAATGTGGTTTCATTTCTCTTATTTTCATTGTAGCCATTATAGTGGAGGGTATCTTGCACTATGTATCTAAGTACTTTTTTTAACTGCGCACGTACTTTACTCCAACTGCCTCAGCACTAACTAACCTACTTATGTTGCTTTGCTGTACAACACCAAAACCAAGTGAATTACTTCCACAAGAGTTCATGTCACAACCCTACAGCTTATCATAGACATTAGGCTGCTGTGTACTAAAAATGGTTTTAACATTGCACTCGCTGTTGATGACTATTTATTTTCTTCCCATATTACAAAAGTTTGCATGAATGGGGCTAGGTATGATTTGAAATTTATAAGGCATGAAGGGATTTTAAAAAATTCCCATCTAGAATGAATCATGCCAGGTAAATGCTTTTAGAGATTGAAGGAAGGATATGAACCATAATTGATCAGAACCTGCATAAGTTACTAATGTAAAAACCTGATCAAATTTAATTAGAGTAGGGGCCAATTTCTTTGCAAAAACTGTTACTAAATAATCATAACTTCCTTCTTTAAAGTAATTTACTTCCAGAGAAAAATAAAGTACCTTATATTGTGTGCTACTTATTTCTTGGTAGTTCAGATTATACCATACAGAATCAACATATTTACTGAAAACAGTTATATGCTCAAAACCCAAAATGCACTGAAACAAAAACCAAAATGCACAAGTACTTACCTGTTTTCTGTGTATATATCAGTGTACATAGTGAAGTTATGATTGAATCAAAATAAACTTGACTTAAATGATTTTGATACAGATTATTTACTTTATACCTATTAGTAGCACAATTCATGTCATCATGTCGCTCAGTTGTACTTGACTGGACAGTATAAAAAATGATGAATCATAATAAATACACATAATTACATGAAAAGTATCAAGGTACCAATAGTTTTAGCCAAGATTGTATTATATATTTCTAGTGAAGTATAATTAGAGATTTAATTATCAGTAATTATCAGTGTTCATACTGTTATGTATATTAAATCAGCAGGTTATGTACATCTCTATTTTGTACCTGACCCTGTCCAAAATTAAGTAAATGGTGTACATGACCAGTGACATTTATTTGTAAGCAACATAATACACAGGTAATATTTCTCAAGTTTACAGATTCAAATATTCAGATTGTTATCGATGAAGGTAAACATGTTTATTTGAACCTGAGTCCAGGACATCAGTTTTTCACTAGGAAATTCCTAAACTTGTTGACAACTTTGAAAACATAACACCTGGATATCAATCCATCCATCCTGAATGTGTGTATCTGTGATAATATCCATGCTGTATAATGTTTTCATATCATAACTTTACTGCTCTATTATGAAATGTATACTTAACGATTTCTTTAAATGCACAATTAACAAATAATGACACGGATTAGCAAAAGGGTGCTGTTTCTTTAATGTGAGCGAGATTGTTCTTTTTCTTGTTTTTTTAGCTTGAATAATGGGATTAAAGGGAGGACAATGCAGGGTGTGCACTCAATTAAAAACTTCAATTAAGTGACTTAAAACAAGATAAACTGAACTGATTTTCACCATATGTTCTGGTGATTATCTCTGTACCGGTAATTCTATCTACCATATTTTAAGTCTTTATTTACTTTAAAACACATATGTATATGCTATATACACTGAAAACATGTAATGACATATTCTGGCTTGTTGAAATCTAACTCATAATCTCACTCCTGTGTATGCTATCTTCTAAGTTGAGAATGATTCACTGTTTATCATACTTGTCTCATCAAGTATGACTATAATGTCATCACACAAACTGTGCTGGAAATGGGCAAATTACATAATTTGTGTAAAAATCACTCAAGTCAAAGTTGAGTTTGCTTTTTATTTTTAAAAAATTACAAATCATAATTCTGTTGTGTACCAAAATATAAACAACTGAAATATGTAAATACTTAAGTCTTTTGGTTTATGAACATATTTTGGTGTGTCTAGTAACCCAAGTCAAGAATAAGTGACTAAGGTGAGGTCCATGGAGCAACTGTTGTCCTACAATGTATGATGTATCACGTCATTTACGTTTTGGTGCTACGTCTTACTGTCTAAATAAATGCCTGATGTAGCATGTTCCGATGTTGACTGACACTGAAATGAGAAACCAAATTTTTGAAAATACCTCACACGTGGAAGCACATATTGAAGCTTTTCCAAAAATTAAAGTCATGTTAATTTAGACAGACTCTACTTATTCTGATGTCTGTTATCAAATAAATTCATATTCTCACACAGAAGCAAATGGGTGCATTTTCAAGTTCCAGTGAATTACATTTCACCTGGGTGGAATATGATGGAAACCGGGAATCCCAAAATTGGTTAAAAGGATGATAAATATCTTGAACAAAACAGATATCTAATACTTTCTTTGATATTAGTAACTTTTTATTAATTTCATAAATTAAGCATTCTTCAACCTCCAATTTCAGCTTTCCCTGTGCATTTCATACAGCTGAGCAGATGATGCATCCACTTGCTTTAGTCAGATTTTTACTCCATCTGGATAAAGACAGCAAAGGAAGTATAATTAATTAAATTTAAATTTGTGGCAGTGTCCCTATGGGCTGCCAAGTGTGCAAGATATTCCTGAAAATTGTACCTCCCATTCTCCTGTTAGTCGACTTTGGAACATGCTACACGTGGTCCTTTTTTAGGCTGTAACACGTAGCATTAAAAAAACACGAAAATATCGTGTGATATGACTTACGTTGTAGGAATAGCAGCAACTGCAGCGGAAACTCGATAATTTAAGTGCTTTTGATCCAGATCATCGAAGGGTTTTAAACTGACATACCACTGCACATACTGAAATTAAACTATGCACTTACTGGCCCCAACCAGGACGTTATATTCATATCAAAGACCTAGCCAGCAACAAATACTGACACATGTGTATGCAAAAGAAAACCCCACCCCCATTAACATCTTTGAAGGGAAACATACATTGTTGTCATCTTTGATTTTTAAATCTTTCAGAACTCGTCGTGTCCTTGGACTCGCCATTATTAGGAGAATTAACTTCTGTCCTCCTCTTGATACTGTTCACTTTGATGAAAGACGAAATTTGTAAGAAACTTGAAAGTACACTGATGAGGTGTCAGACACTGTCACCTTAGGTAAAGATAGTCATGAATAGAGGCAATGACTTTTGCTTCGTATTCACAATACATTACCTACGATGAACAAACTGACTATCTGTAAATATGATTCAAATTTTGCTATTTTTTGAACAAGAGTTGTAAAATAAGAATGGTATTATATGCTCTTTCAATAAATACGAATCGTTGTCTCTAGTTTTTTGTTTTTCTTATGGCGGCGTACATGAATGTTTATGTTGCTCTCTAACATAATGGTTCATTGCCTAATTAGTACTGTCCAGGCCAATTCGGAATAATTACCGTGGTTCAAATACGGTCATTAAAATGCGAAAAGACGGTAAATTTGTCACACAAAGACCTTACAGGCTTGGTATGTTAAATATTAGCATTGTTACCCTATTTTCGATATAGCACTTATTTTCAACGGAGACCGAGTAAGGTGTTGTTTCAGTATTCTTTTGCACGCCGCTCGGCAAGTTATTTAAATGTTGTTTTTTTATGATTTTACTAACTTTTATATTGTTCTAAGTATTACGGGCTTGCATACCATTCCCAAATTACATGTGACTTCAGTGTTTATATTGTGCTCCATAAGAGTCATAAGACTGATTCATAGATTATAAAACAGCATAGGTCAAATATTAATATTGCGTTATGATACAAAATATACAAAGAATACACGAAATGCAAATGAATAACATTCACCTATTTCACTTGTGGTTCTTAATTATTTATCACATCAAAATTAGCAATATGTAAAACTTCTATGCAGTACTGGCCTATAGACCATCAAATAGGTCCCAATTTTTTCTTCTTCTGACAGCGGTGGCCAACCATGTCGGGCCGTATTCCATACTAAAGTTTTATGCTGTTTTAACCTCCCCGTCAGTTCTGATTGTTGGACGTTCCCTCGTAATTAATAAATTTATTTTGACTGACCTTGGTATATGGATGGTAACTAAAAACCCTCTTCTTTTGACCATGGCATTAAATCCTTAACGGCACTCACTTTTTAGTAATAATCCATGTCAGAACAGAACACATATACATCTATTATTGAACTTATTTTTAAACTGCTGATGCATGCATGTAAATCAGCATCACTCCAAGGAAAGAACAATTTCTGGAAAGCTAGCAAGGAGTAATCACTAAGAACCGATAATGCTTGGGACGGAACTGCGGTTAGGTCTGGCCATCACAGCAGAATTTTGAGAGACAGACACAGACATGTTGGAAATTCAAGATCAAGAGAACAATAAATACATTTTTTAAAAGGGATATGAAAAAATGCACAAAACCTAGTCACTTCATTCATTGTTTATGTATGTACGTATGTATGTATGTATGTATGTATGTATTATTTAGCATATCTTTACAGTTCATTACAAATTTAATTTTTAAAAAAATGTATTTATTGTTCCCTTGATCCAGAATTTCTAACACGTCTATCTCTGTCTCTCAAAATTCTGCTGTGATGGCCAGACCTAACCACAGTTCCGTCCCAAGCATTAGTTATTTCCTAGTGATATACTCCTCACTAGAAGGTTTCCAGACATTGTTCTTGCCTTGGGGTGATGCTGCTTTCCATGCTTGCATCAGCAATTTTAAAATAAGGTCAATAATAGATGTATACATAGGTGTTCTTTTCTGACAGGGATTATTACTAAAAAGTGAGTGCTATGAAGGACTTAATGCCATGGGTTAAAAGAAGAGGGTTTTTATATTGCCAATTTTCAAAAAATGTTGCCAGAACTAGTAGTGAATATTTTTCCAAGTCTATTAATGTAATAGGCAATGAAATTGTAAACGATGGAGTAGTTATTACTTTATTGACAACAAGCAATACAACCATAATATTACAAAATAAATCATTACATGACTGTTTTGCACTACTTCCATGATCTTTGCATCCCGCATCACCGTTAGTGCATAGGTATGACTGTTGTCACCTGAAATAAATGCATTATCAGATGCAAAATATCTGCCTTCCTGACATCTACAGTCTCTCTTTTTTAAAAATAGAAACATCAGGTATTAAGCAAATTTAGAGGTCTCACTAGGATTTTAAAACTAGGAGTCCAGGACTTTCATTTTGGTAAAAATAGGAGTCCCACCATCAAAAGTTGCAGTCCTTCTTTCCTACAGAATCAACACAGACGTGAGTGCATCTATTTTTAGATGAGAGGTTTTCATAATGTAATCACTCACTATAATATAGCTTCATTGCAACAGTCCATTGACAGGATCGCAAATTTATGGTTTATTTATTTGTATACGTACTTGTACTGATTTTAGGCAAATAAATAGTATTTGATTTGCTGTTTTTCCCGTTTTTTGCAAATATGTGTCAAGTCAGAAAACGGCTCAGACCTTAAAGCGCATCTTGTGAATTCCACAACATAGCATTGTCCCATACGTTTCTGACCTACATAATTTGCATTTTAAAGTTAAATCTTTAACAAAATAATACCTAGGCTTTGGTTTCAATGATTTGTATATTTTTTCTGAATATATTTGCCTGATGATTTAAGAAAACAGACAATCTAATAAACTGGTATATCCCAGACTTAGCGAAGAACGCCATTATTTCCCATTAGGCCTACTGGTTCACTTACAGTTTCAAACTAATTTTATGACAAAATAGTGTATAAGAGGCAGTTAATATATATCCAGATCACCGATTCTGATCTTAAAACACAAGTTTGTATATCACCAAAGGATAGCATGGAGGAAATTGATAGTTGCTACCATACTCGGAAAAGGGTTTATGGTCAATCAGCTATCAAAGCATAATGCTTGTGAATAGGCAAGAGTTTGTTTGTCAACGTAATTTATATAAAAACTAGGTCTAGCTACTGATGCCTTGATGAATACATTTCGCTACAACACTAGAACTAACCGGGCTAAGGCGAGGGGCATTTAAACAAATATGGTATGGTCAGTCAATGTACCTCTTAAATAATCACAGGGCGAAGTTGTTTTCGCTTTCCTAACAGAAGAAGGTGAAGTTTACATTTTTAGGTGACTTGTCACCCACTTACAAATGGCATTTTGTCTAAGTCTCAACATGTCTTGATTCTGAGGTCACATGCACTGCTTATTCCGCTACATTCAGAAATGAACACAATAATGAAAGCTAAAGTTATTTATTTTATGTACTTTTATAAATGACTACATGTACATCTCTGGGTCTTTGTGCCTCTGAATTCAATCACTGTAAATATCTACATTTTCCAACGCGGCCGCCAGTCAGAGCCTTTGAACTTACCACCCAACTATTGCATCATGTTCTTTTTTATGTACTCTTATAAAATGGCAACATGTATGTATCAAGGGGTTTTTCAGTCACTGAATTCTGTCATTGTAAATATCAGCACAGCTAATTGATCAACACATTTTCCGACAAAGCAGGTGGCTGAAGCAGGACTGGCAAGTCTTTGAATTTTGCCGCACACCTATTACATGCATATGGAGGACTCCCGCCTCAGTGATTTTCTGCGTCTCAGATCAAAAATTGGCGTCCAAATACACGTAATTAAGCGTTTCCGAGATCTCTGAAATCTATATTATGTATATTATTTTCCAAATAATAGTTTTATAAGGAACTTTAGTTAATGACATTTTAATACTAAAATCCTATAATCGTACTTTGCAATGTTAGATAAGTGACGTATAATGAGACTGTTGATTTCATGCATTCAGGAATTAAATGCCCCCACCCCCCTTTTTAGACTAGCTTCACAAAGTACATCTCTGTCAACCAGGAAATCAGAAATGTGTTTTTGCCACACTTTACATGCTTTGCTTGTAGTGAAATCCTAAATCCCAAGAACGATCACAGAATGCTGTAGATTGTTTCTCGACAAGCAAACTAGGATCACCATTCCCACCAATGAAATGTACATGAGTCAACACCTGGCATTAATGTATGGATATATAAGCATTAAGTACCATCATTAAACTAAAAGAAGGAATGAAAGAACATCACAGAGTGTATGTGCTCCCCCAAAAAATAATTCAGAATAAATATGTTATTCAGTAAACAGTATTATATGCATATATGAGTTAACAATAAGGAAATAAGGTGGGATATAAAATGTGGGAAATAGTTATCACATGTACGGTACCTTGAGACCACATTTGAACTGTTAACCTAAATTCACACCGATTTTAGGCTTGTTAGTTATAACAAAAAAGGGCATTGTTTATTTGTCAATCAATTGCTAGTGCTTTCACTCACTGTAGAACAGGTGGTTTCTTTGAAGAGGCTTGAGTCTAACCTTTAGCTATTGTGCAGTTTGGGCATTGCTGACCAGAATATGAAAAGGTGGCATTTTGGATAGGGAGGAATAATGCACTCCACAGGGAGAAACAGCGTGTCTTTTGAGAATTTCACATGTACTGGACCCAAAAAAATCAGCAAATATTTAGTGAAAATGATGCTTAAATAGGCTGCAAAAAAAACTTCCCAATGGTAGGTCCCAATCTGCATGTTTTCAGGTTCAGTCTCCCAACTTGGTTTTTGAAAAGGTTTATTTTTTGCATGACACACTAGAATATCTGATTGTTATTAACTAAATTTATTCAACAACCATTTGAATTCTTTGGAAATCTTTCTCTACATTTGAAACTTCAACACAAAAGGTGCATTTTTTGTTGGAACATATTCAGGTTTCTTGGAATTATTGGAATTGAAAGGACTTTTAGGAAATATGAATTCACTCACAATGCTGTAAGTTAATTTAATTTTTTCACTCCTGTATTTTGAGAAATAATATATTTTCAGATATGCAAAACTTGTTTGTTTTGATATTTCTTGTTGTGTAGTTTAAGTCGTAACACGGGATTGATTTCAAAAGTAAAAGATCAATGAGCAAACTTAACATATATTACTTACCCCACCTGGATTCCTGTTTGGTGACACACTCCTTCAAAATATCACAACCAGTTGTAAATGAATTGACGACTTGTGTCTTGATACATATATCACAGAACATCTGCTTTAACTTTATATCATATCTCAGCCACAGATGCCCAAGTTTCCAGCTGTCGATAAATTTTCCAGAACGTTTGACCCGTTCATCATGATGTGGTGAAGCATTACTACCATCACTACATGTAGATGATGTTGGACTGTCAGGTATAACATCAGGTTCAGTGAGTGTCTGATGAATTTGCACTGACGATAAACACAATGTCTAACTTACATTTACCCATGATAAAGTTGCACTATTGACAGTATATAATTCGATTGAGATTTTTTCCATTTGTTTTGTATTTATACAGAGCAATCGGTATTTCAAAGGTAATCAGTTTTCTCTGAAGTTTCAGCAAAACTATTTTATTGGTACATTTAGAAAAACAACAGAAGGATTAGTCGTCGTTCATTTAATTCTGTTCGCATGTTTAGAGATTGGTCGATTGTAGGTATAGTCCGGTAGCATGACTCAGCAGTGTACCACAGCATACAGTACTCAGGCCAGATGTCAACATAAGTGGATTATGATGTAACAATTCACTGTAAAGATGGGTTTGTCAATACGAATAAAGAATTTGTTAATGTAACAGATTCCAGTGTATTGTGTATCCAAGTTGTGGCTTCCTTTCTTGGTCTCTTTGAATGTCTCCATTTCAAATCCATGATTGTATGTACAAATTAAACAGCCAAAAAGGCTGTCGGCAAAAAAATCACCAGATGGTATATTTTTTTGCAAATAAGGGAAAGAAATCTAATTTTGCTACATTGGCAAAGCCCAGGATGATCCCTGGTTTTTAGATACCATCCACATACCAAGGTCAGTAAAAATAAATATATTAATTACTAGCAAGCGTCCGATAGTCAGAACTGATGGGGAGGTTAAAACAGCATAAAACTTCAGTATGGAATATGGCCTGACAATTTTGGTCTCTGCTGTCAGCGGAAGAAGAAAAAAATCGGAGACCTACTTGTTGGTCTTAATAGGCATAGTGGTTGTATACAATAGTGACATAAAATATTTAACAACATACTATATACATGGCTGCCATGTGCATATTTTACAATGTCTTGTATAAATAGATGACATATTTCATGTGGATGTAAATAAATCATTTCAGTCATGTATGTTTTGGACAGTCAATTTTATTAAATGTTACAATTTGATATTTATATATAAATGTGTTACATTTGTTTCACTGCAGTTAACAAAACATAAAATAAACTTTTTCTTTTTAAATAGCTTTGTTTTTCTTATTATGTATATTTAATATTTATTGTTTTTTGACCTTTTTCTTAATGATTGTATGTTATGTTTATCTGCATTTTGTTGTTGTTGTTGTAGGGTTTAACGTCATTTTTCAGCACATGATAGGCTATACATGGTGGCCAGTAATATGGTGAGGAAGAAGCCGGGAAAACCCCGGAAAGAACCACTGACCCACGAGAAGCTACTGGCAAGATTTCTCACGTACCCACATTATCTGCATTTTGTACTTGACCTTTTCTTCAAAATCAAGTTACTGGTGTACCTGACTAGAGACATTTATTTTGTACTAAAATATATTTCTGTATGAGTATAGATTAAATATTCAGATCATTCTGAAAATTATTAACAACCTTTAATGTTTTAGAAAAGAGACTGACCAACAGCCCAGCCCTTATTGTGTCTTAACTTTTTATATATAAAAAACATTAATTTGGACTTGTAGTGAATTCAGTCAATAACATTTTGAATTAGTTATTGTGATACATCAAAAGACTGTTAGCACATCAAGTAATTCCAGGCAATTGGCACATTAGCACATTTGAGACTACAGGCACATCAACACATTTAATATTGAAATTTTTTGGAATTCAATTTATTGTTTTCCTTTTTTGTTTATTTAACACCATTTCTCAACACAATGGCGGCCAATATAACTTGTGCAGGAAGAACCCAGGAAAACCCTGGTAAAAATCATCAACACACAGGCAGCTATTAGCAGCTTTCTCACATACCCACATTGGTTGAGCCAGAGACTCATACCCACAAAGTCAGAGGTGGGATGACAGTGATCAGCAAATGCGAGCGCTTTAGACCACATGGGTCACCTTGGGCCCTGAATTCAGTTTGGAACTCTACATTTTGGACATGTGATAGAACTTTTAGGACTGTTTGGGATTTCATTCACAATACTGAATGATCTTTATAAATTTTCACTTTGTAATCTAGGGAAGTAAATTATTTGTTGAAATTTTACAAAACTTGTTTGTTTTCACTCTTTGCTATTACTTAGTTTAAGACCAAAGAGTCATGACAATATCCCCACTACAGTCTATCAATTTGTCTCTCAATTAAATAAAAAAATATATTGAAATTAGACTGGTTTTAAGTTACCTGTATTCAGATGTATAAGAGTGAGGAAATTTAAGTGTTGCGGCCCTAGGTCTTAAACTTTGCAATGGAAAGTAGCGATACCAACAAGTTTAGTAAAATTATACAATTTATTACAATTATACAATTTATTTTCCAAGAATTAAAAGTGAAAATCCAACTTAATTCAATAGTCTTGATGGTCTTGATGTACAAATAGTCTTGAACATCCGATTTTTTAAGTCTTGAATGTTCTGATGTACCACAATTATACAATCCATAATGTTTTTAATGAGTTTTCAGTAATCCCAAAGTAGTATTTTGGTTCCAAATACCTATGGGTACTTTCTAATTCCAGTGATTAATTGAAATAAATAATTCCTCTCAAATTACATCTCAGCACAACCGTAAATGATTCCAAACACTTATCATAAAACATGAATGCATTTTGTTTACCAAATCTTTATGTACTGTTATGTACATTTAACTTGTATTATTTTGTTGTTGTTTTAATGATTTTATGTTATGCATATCAGTATTTTGTTCTTGACTTTGTCCAAAATCAAGGTCATAGTTAGTCCTACACTGTAAGGCACTGCACTTAACATTTATGTTTTTAGTAAGACATCTTACTGCCTAAATAACATCCTTGTGTAGAGTGTTTTCTTGCTGACTGACATCAGAGAAAGATGCCAAATTTTCAGGAATATCTCACAACTTGGCAGCATATAGTGATGCTTTTCCACAAAAATTAAATTCATGTTGATTTAGGCAGTCTTAACTTATTCTAATGTCTGTTTCTAATAAATTCAAATTCTCACACGATCATTGTTGTTTTTCAAGTTCCATTGACCTGTATTTCAGTGATTTGGAATGCAATGAAAACCAGCAATGTTAAAATTAGTTTGAAAGATAATTCAGCAAAACAAGGCTTTCTAAACATTTTTGGGGGTTTTAGTATATTTTTATTTGTTTCTTTAAAGAAATATTACTTCAACATAATCTGATTTTGGCATTCCCAGTGTGCATTTCAGCCATCTGAAATGTGTCAGCAGAATATGAAAATGTATCATTTGCTACTGTGAGATTTTTATTCCGTCAGAATATGAAAATGTATCATTTGCTACTGTGAGATTTTTATTCCGTCAGAATATGAAAATGTATCATTTGCTACTGTCAGAATAAAGACAACAAAGTAAGTATACCGATTAGACTTAAATTTGTGGAAGAGTGTCAATATGGGCTGTCAGGTGTTCGAGATATTCCTGAAAATTTGACCTCTCATTCTTCTGTTAGTCGACTTGGCAATGTGCTACAGAAGGCTGTTATTTAGGCAGTAAGACATCGCACTAACAACATAATTATCAAGTGAAGCATCTTACATTGTAGGATAAGGTCATCATGTACTTGATCACTAACAGTTACATTGTATACAACATAACACTTAGCTAATATTTCTCTATGAATGTGGATTAAGTATTCGAATCATTATATTTGGAGGTAAACATGTTTATTTGAATCTAGTTTATGACATAGTTTTTCACTTGGAAGTTCCTAAACTTGTTGATAACTTTGAGTATTTCAGAGAGTAGACTGACCTACATCCTGGTTCTATTATTGTGTCTTAGAATTTTATATAAGATGTTGACTGGGAAAATGACTCATTCTTGCCTTAAAATCTGAAGCAGAATCAGTCTTTTTATTGTGATAGTTTGGGTGGAATTATTTATTCAAATTATTCACCGGAATTACAAAGCGCTTTTTAATAATTTTGGACTAAAACATTAATTTAGAATTATAGTGAATTCAGACAAGAACATATTTTGGGTTGTATTATTGTGATACATCAAAAGACTTAGCACATTCAAGCCACTGGCACATTAGCACATTTGAGACTACAGGCTCATCAACATATTCAGTGTCAGAATTTATTTGGAATACAACTGGAATTCAATTTGATCTTCATACATTCGGACCTGTGATAGAATATAAATTACAATACTGTAAGTTCTTTTCAAGTTTTCACTTTGTATTCTAGGCAAACAAATTATTCATTCATTTTTTATCTTTTCTGCTACTTAGTTTAAGAACATCAAGTTGTAACAATGCACAAGTACCCACTTGACCTACAAAGCAGTTTTAGGCATTTAAAAGTGGACTTGCAGTTCTAATCCTAGTCTCTGTTGGTGGACATGCAATTCCAATCTTAGCTTTTAAAGCTTGTCTTGCAGTTCTGATCTTAGCTATTAGAAGTGGACTTGTAACTCTAATCTTAGCCATTAAAAGTGAACATGCCATTCTGATCCTAGCCATTCAAACTGGATGTGCAATTCTGATTGTAGCGATTGAAAATGAACTGAAATTCTAATTTTAGCCATTCAAAGTGGACTTAGAATTCTATTATATTATCCATTAAAAATGGACATGTATTGCTAATCCTGACCATTAAGAGTGGACTTGAAGCTGTAATTCTGACCATTATAAGTGGACTTGGAGTTCTAATCTTAACCATTAAAAGAAACTGGAGCTCTAGCCCTGGCTTGCAGCTCCAATCTTATTAAAAGTGAACTTGCAGCTCCAATCCTATTAAAAGTGAACTTGCAGCTCCAATCCTATTAAAAGTGAACTTGCAGCTCCAATCCTATTAAAAGTGGACTTGCAGCTCCAGTCCTATTAAAAGTGAACTTGCATCTCTAATCCTGACCATTAAAAGTGGACTTGTGGCTCAAATTCTATTAAAAGTGAACTTGCAGCTCCAATCCTATTTAAAGTGAACTTGCAGCTCCAATCCTGACCATTAAAAGTGGACTTGCAACTCCAATCCTATTAAAAGTAAACTTGCAGCTCCAATCCTATTAAAAGTGGACTTGCAACTCCAATCCTATTAAAAGTAAACTTGCAGCTCCAATCCTATTAAAAGTGAACTTGCAGCTCCAATCCTATTAAAAGTGGACTTGCAACTCCAATCCTATTAAAAGTGGACTTGCAGCTCCAGTCCTATTAAAAGTGGACTTGCATCTCTAATCCTTGTCATGAAAACCCATTTCAGAGAACCCTCCAATAAGGCAGGCCCTGAATGGGTGCCAAAAGGCCCCATGGAGGAAGCCTTCACCCTTTCTTAGGGACAAGGTCAGACAGCCGTAGAGACTTGCTTCCTCTCCTGCTTCACATACCTTTAACTTAGGGTCCTGTTAGCGCCAGGCTAAACCTCTTTTCAAAGGCTTGGTCAAGCACAACAGTTGATGGCTGGGTCCTTTCTATCATAAAAGATGGCTCCCGCTTTGGTTCCAGAATTTCCCTCTTGCAAGGGCACCAAGTTTCTGTCTATAGTTAAATGTGGTGCGCTTAAAGGAAGAGGTTACTCCCTTCCTCAGAAGGGTATGGTAGAAAGGATTTAATAGATCTCCTGCCATCTACTCCCAGAGTTTTCTGATTCCCAAGAAATGTGAAAAGCCCCATCTAATTATAGGTCTTTTCTCTTTAAACAGATTTCTGCTGGAGGAACCATTCAAGATGGAGACCACAGCCTTGGCCAAGAATGCATTAAGATCTGGTGATTGGCTGGTCTCCATCAATCTTCAGAATGCATACTATCACATCCCTATCTTTCCTCTACACAGGAAGTCCTCCAGTTTTGCTTGGATTGGTAGGTCTTCCAATTTCAAGCTCAGCAATTCTACAAAGTCTCCACACACAGAGAGTTTACCAAAGTCATAGGCAATGTTCCCTCTAATTTGTTTGGAGCTGTGTGAGCAGAAAAGTTATTAAGTGCAACATTTCAGAAGCAGAATAAAAATGTGTGTACTCCAAAGTGAACCGTCTTAGACTTACTATGATTATGCGGTTAATATTATAGTATTTGTCTAAAATATCAGTAAGAACATTAGATATTTGTAAGGTTTAGTATGCCAATTTATGCTAAGTGCATAGACACAAAAAATTGGCAAAATTTTATCTTGTGTGTGCTCATTATTTTCTTGTTTGCACAGGTTTTGCAACCAGTGTGCATTTGCACACACACACACACAGCTTAGAAGGAACATTGGTCATAGGAGTCTATTTAAGGTCACTAGGTCAATATTTTGATGATTGGTTTAACCACAATAATGTCTCAGATGAGATCTGTCTTGTAGTTATTCCATATTGACCAGGCTGGGTCTTCTTCCAAACTTGGAGAAATCAAAGCTCGCTCTATCTCAAGACTTTGTCAATATCGAGATAAATTCTTTAAAAAAAAAGTCACTGCGAATAAAAATCACATTATTAACTCATTTTTATTTCATTCCTACCAGGGATCTTGAATGCCACAATGGACCACAGACCTGGTTCCCCTAGGAAGAATACACTTACATCCACTCCAGTTGTTCCTTTAGTGGTATGGAAACTAAACAGGGCTCACTTGAATGCTCCAATTTCTCTGGGTTGGAATTTACACCATCATCCAATCTGGTGAACAAATCAGGACTGGTTTTTAGCTGTATAATCCATGCACCCCCCAGAACTGCATTCTTACCTGTTTGTAGATGTGTCAGGTTCAGAGAGAGGCGCCCATCTAGAACAGAAGGGACTCATTCTTCAGGGTTCATGGTCCCGGGAAGAAAAATCCCTCCACATCAACAATTTAGAAATAAGGCCAGTGTTCTTAGGCCTTCAAGGCTGCATCCACCAAAATAAAGATCGCATTGTGATGGTCTCCTCAGACAAAACATCACTGATAGTGTACCTCCAGAGACAAGGAGGCACATGTGCACCTTCTTTCTGCATGGTGGATTGGAACCTCCTTCACTGGGCTACTTCAGAAGAATTGCCCTCCAAGTTCACCACATTCCTGGCAGGAAGAACATAGGGAGGAAATAGTCCACATGGAATGGGTTGTTCCACCAGTGTGTCGCAGACTCTCTGTACCAACTTTGGGGAACTTTCCTTCACAATTTCAGGCACTCCACTGTGCAGTTCATTTGGATTGCCAATCTTTGACCCCAGTGATGGTGGTTCAATGATCTTTTTGATCTGCAAGTAGATCTCCGATGAGAAAGAACCTGTTGCATCACAGGCACTCTGTCCTTCACAACTCTCCACAGGCATCACAGGCACTCTATCCTTCACAACTCTTCACAGCCATCACAAGCACTCTATCCTTCACAACTCTCCACAGATTATTCATTTTCAATCTCTCTGCAAAGAAAATTTGCCAAGTGCATCTTTCATTTCAGGAGAAGATCAATGTCTAACTTGTATGATGCCAAATGGAAGATTATTTGTGATTGGTATAGTATAGTAGCACTAATACAAAAGAGGTATTTTCTCTGCGTTACAACACTAACCGCATATCAAATGATGTGATTTATTTGATAACCTGCAAAAAATGTAGCATGCAATATGTTGGACAAACACTTCAATAAGTTTTTATGAGAATGAATAATCATCGCTTTCATATAAAAAGCATTTTTCACAGTTTTCCTCTAATATTTCGACACACTTTAACACCAAGAATTACTCTCTATTTAACTTTTCTTTCATGCCAATATATATTGTGCATGGTGACATGAATAGACTTATAAAAGGAACTTACTGGATTCATATTTTAGATACCTTGTATCCTAATGGCCTTAATGCCAATGCACTGTATAAAATTGTGGGTTTACTATAAAAGCTTGCTTTGAGAGTGACACTTTTGGCTTGCCATAACTAGGCTCTGCATCACAGCTACACCACGGGGAGAAATACAAGACCTTTTGACAGTTTTACTATTACAGCTCAGATTTTGTCAGGACTTTAGAAAGAAGGCACCTCTCCCTTCCACAAATTTAAAGGTAGACATTTCGTGTTGAAAGGAACTTTCATGGCCCTACTGTGCCTATGATTGACACCATAAAAAAATATAGTAAAAGCAAAATTAAAATATAAAACAGCAGGAAACATCTCCAGTATTACAGTAAAGTATATTCACATCATATATTATTTGTGTTTAGAAACATTTGCACAGCATGAACTGGCTTTTTATAAGTAGATGCTATAAAATACTTTTTTGATTAAGTAGGCCCACCTAGTAAAATGGGCCATTAAGTAGGCTCACCAATTAAAATGGGCCATCAAGTGGGCCCACCTAGTACAATGGGCCGTCAAGTAGGCCCACCTAGTAAAATGGGCCATCAAGTAGGCCCACAAAGTACAATGGGCCATCAAGTGGGGCCCACCTAGTACAATGGGCCATAAATTGGGCCCACCAAGTACAATGGGCCATCAAATGGGCCCACCTAGTAAAATGGACCATCAAGTAGGCCCACCAAGTAAAATGGACCATTGAGTAGACCCACCAAATACAATGGGCTATCAAGTGGGCCCACCTAGGACAATGGGCCATCATGTGGGCCCACCAAAAAAGTACAATGGGCCATCACGTGGGCCCACCTAGTACAATGGGCCATCAAGTAGGCCCACCAAGTACAATGGGCCATCAAGTAGACCTACCTAGTAAAATGGGCCATCGTGTTTGTTATACAAAATCTAGTAATTCGGAACTGCGTAATGATAAGATGTCATTTACTTTGCAGCCCATCAGATCCTCTGTATTACTGCCTTCAACTTTCACCGTCGTTCTCTGATCGTAAGTGTCTTCTGTTAGTTACAATATTCTAAATTTAAAAGTTTCACAAGTATAAGCCTTTATGAATTTGAAGGAAACGTCTCAATATGCCGAAAAGATTTTAACTTTTTTTGTACTTAATCACACAGTTTTTATATTGACAATGAGATGGCTAGAATTTTGCTTCTTGAATAAGATGAACTTACTGAGTATGGGAACATTTTATGACATAAAAAATTACTTATATTGTTCTTCCAGGGCCATTATTGGTCTTGCTACAGTTTCTCATCAAGTCATAGTTTCCTAGTTATGCTGCACTTTTGTAATGGACCCCTAGTACAACTTGGCAGAGTAATCATTTTACTACCCTAATAGTTTCCCCAATGGGTAGCAAGATTATTGTTGACACTGTCCTATCCTTTTACTATACCAGTAGTTTCCCCATATTTAGCAAGATTACTGTTGACACTTCCCAGTCATTTTACTATACCAGTAGTTTCCCCATGGTTAACAAGATTACAGTTGACACTGCCCTATCATTTTATTATAGCAGTAGTTTCCCCATGGTTAACAAGGTTACAGTTGACACTGCCCAGTCATTTTACTATACCAGTAGTTTCCCCATGGTTAACAAGATTACTGTTGACACTGCCCAGTCATTTTACTATACCAGTAGTTTCCCCATGGTTAACAAGATTACTGTTGACACTGCCCTATCATTTTATTATACCAGTAGTTTCCTCATGGTTAACAAGATTACTGTTGACACTGCCCAGTCATTTTACTATGCCAGTAGTTTCCCCATGGTTAACAAGATTACTGTTGACACTGCCCAGTCATTTTACTATACCAGTAGTTTCCCCATGGTTAACAAGATTACTGTTGACACTGCCCTATCATTTTATTATACCAGTAGTTTCCTCATGGTTAACAAGATTACTGTTGACACTGCCCAGTCATTTTACTATACCAGTAGTTTCCCCATGGTTAACAAGATTACTGTTGACACTGCCCTATCATTTTACTATACCAGTAGTTTCCCCATGGTTAACAAGATTACAGTTGACACTGCCCTATCATTTTATTATACCAGTAGTTTCCTCATGGTTAACAAGATTACTGTTGACACTGCCCAGTCATTTTACTATACCAGTAGTTTCCCCATGGTTAACAAGATTACTGTTGACACTGCCCAGTCATTTTACTATACCAGTAGTTTCCCCATGGTTAACAAGATTACTGTTGACACTGCCCTATCATTTTACTATACCAGTCGTTTCCTCATGGTTAACAAGATTACTGTTGACACTGCTCAGTCATTTTACTATACCAGTAGTTTCCCCATGGTTAACAAGATTACTGTTGACACTGCCCAGTCATTTTACTATACCAGTAGTTTCCCCATGGTTAACAAGATTACTGTTGACACTGCCCTATCATTTTACTATACCAGTAGTTTCCCCATGGTTAACAAGATTACTGTTGACACTGCCCTATCATTTTACTATACCAGTCATTTCCTCATGGTTAACAAGATTACTGTTGACACTGCCCAGTCATTTTACTATACCAGTAGTTTCCCCATGGTTAACAAGATTACTGTTGACACTGCCCAGTCATTTTATTATACCAATTGTTTCCTCATGGTTAGTAAGATTACTGATGACACTGCCCGATCATTTTATGGCATCTGATCAGCAAGATTACTATTAACAGTGCCAAATCATTTTACTATACTAGCAGTTTCACCATAGTTAACAAGATTACTGTTGACATTGCCAAATCATTTTACTATGCTAGCAGTTTCCCCATAGTTAGTAAGCTTCCTAATGGCACTACCAAAGTATTGTTCTTCACCAATTGTTTCCTGATGATCATCAAGATTACAGTCGACACTGCCCATACATTCTTCTTCTTTTAACATTTTCTATTCGCAGGTGCATAACATAGTTATATACAAATGCTATTTGTCATCTGTATCCACAACTGAATGAATAGTTAAATGTGACGCCTAGTTTTTGATAATTTAAATCATAAATGAAACTTGTTGCTTGTATATCATATTTTAAGATGTTTTCAGACAGGAAAAAGTAATTATATTTTGTAGTTTGAAGAATTTCAGAAAATACAGTCCTTCCAAAATTTCTTGGGAGATCTCTGATATATTGTATCACATTGCTTTTTATGGCTGGAACATTCTTTTATGGAAAAATGGCATATTAAGTTTTATTTCACACATCTGATAGAATAACATATTTCCAACAAGATAAATATTGCTTTCATTTCCAAGTAAAATCATCTTGTCAACTCAAATATTTAATTTGCAGAGTTTAAGATATTAAACTAAATGATTAAATATTGTTAAGTAGCAGTATTTCTTCTATCTTTTATGCAGAGTTTGAAATGTTATGGACTTATTATTTTTATCATAGGGTTATGTTGAACTGGCATTACACCCATTGCATCCCGATCTTCGAAGATTGAAGATCAACAGCAAGCAGTGCCGGATCCTTTTACAACTCAATGTACAAACTAATTTACTATTTTGCAACAAAGCTATATTCATCAGGATGGGGTTGACTTTTGTGTTATAATCATACTTTTGTCTGTGAGAGACATTAGTACTGGCACCATAGGAATGGAAAAATATTCCATTTCAAAATTATTCCCAAACTGGGCATTCTGTAATGAGCATCTCCTCTTCCAAGGATGTAAAGAGATGCAGCTGTTTACCATTTTTATAATTCTTTGGTATGACTCAGCCAGGGTTTGAACCTGCGACCTTCTGCATTTGAGGCAGACATTCTAATCATGTAGGCCACATGAGCTTAGTAATAGTAGCATTGTTTGAATTCATTATCCAGTAAAGGAAAATTAGCAATAAAATTTTTATGTTCATTCTGAATCAGGCATTATTGAACATGAGATTTCAGTTATTACCAAATCGTAAAATTTAAACAAATTGGTGACTATGTTGCTATGTGCACCATATTCTAACGCGTCAGTAATTGAAATTGACTTATTTTTCCATCATTCGACCAGGAGTAAAGCCTGTTTACTCAGCTGCCTAAACCTGTTTCATATATAAGCAGTTGTAAAGAGTTGTCACAAAAAAGGCATTTAGTCGAGTCTTGTGAATGATTCTGCAGCCAAAAATATTCCCTTAACACTAATCAGGCATCTACAGAGTATCCATAAATGATATGTGGGAGGCAGCTTTCCTCTACAATGATCCTACACTTGAAATCTGCCAGGGGGATGATAAAAAGTGAGTATGAATTGTGTTTGTTTTTTGGGGGTTTATGGTATATAAAAATATTATATGAATTACTTATTTTAAGACTTCTTGATCCATACATAGATAAAATACATATATCAGATAGCATACTTGTGTTGGTTAAAATATTCAAGTATTAAATAAAAATATATGTCTTATATTAGAAAATAGCCATCATCGCTGTGATGTCATTGGGAATGGTCACATGGGGGGTTTGGTTGGCAGAAGACAATAAGCTCACTCTATATTTGACAACTAACTGTGATGTTGTCAAAAAATGATATCTCTCCTTCTGTAACTATCATTCAGTCTGACTCCATACCTTGGTTTAAAGTCGATAAAATGGGTTCTGGAACAGATGATGACATTTATTTTTGATTCTTCTATATTTCTCATTCAGAATCAAGGTTTTATACTATAGATGAAATGGATACATTTGGATCCTAAATTACTATCATGTATTCTTCAAATAAATGTGTTTTAATGGGAGATTTTAATTCCAGAATTCATAATATGTGCTTCATTTGATAATACATGTACATGTACATGTATTTCGTCTTGTTCCTTCGTGGTTCTGCTGACCAGAGCTCTGCAAACACTTGTGACATCATACAGCGATTCTCCGACATTCCCTATTAGATACAGATTCAGAAAAACTTTATTAAAAAATGTTTTATTAGCTTTAAAAAAAGTTGTATCTACCATAATTATTTAATAAAGTTATTTAGTATATTTTTCCAGTGCGTTACAGCAGGTCAATTTGTATGTATATCATTATTCCATTTAGACACTAACAGGTCAATTTGTATGTATATCATTATTCCATTTAGACACTAACATATTGTTCTCACTGTTAATGTTCTTGTCTGCACAGAAAATAACGCATTTTCACAGCGAGTCTTAAAAGCTTTTCTTTTCATACATTTACTACATTTCACCCAAAACGGTGCACATTACATATTAACCAAATGTTTTATATAATTATAAGATGTTTCAGTGTTCATAGAAATATGTTCACTCATGTACTAAAAAAACCAGTAATTATGTATCTCATTATACCATGTTTCATTATACAGTATTTCATTATACAATGTATCATACAGTATTTCATTATACAGTGTATCATACAGTATCTCATTATAAAGTATCTCATTATATGGTATTTCATTATACAGTGTATCATACAGTATTTCAGTATACAGTGTATCATACAGTATCTCATTATAAGTATCTCATTATACGGTATTTCATTATACAGTGTATCATACATATCTCATTATGAAGTATCTCATTATATGGTATTTCATTATACAGTGTATCATACAGTATCTCATTATGAAGTATCTCATTATACGGTATTTCATTATACAGTGTATCATACAGTATCTCATTATGAAGTATCTCATTATACGGTATTTCATTATATAGTATCTCATAATATTTCATTATACAGTATCACTTTATACAGTATTTTATTAATACAGTGTCTCATTGTAAAGTATCTCATACAATATTTTATTATACATTATCAAATAGAGTATTTCATTAAACAGTATCTCAGTATAAAGTATCTTGTACAATATTTCATTATAGAGTAGACCATAATACAGTGTCTCATTATAAAGTATCTCAAAAAGGATTTCATTATATTGTAAAGTATGTAATTACACAGTGTCATTATACTGTACCTCACTGTACATTGTAAAGTATGTCATTGTACAGTGTCATTATACTGTACCTTACTGTACATTGTAAAGTATGTAATTATACAGTGTCATTATACTGTACCTCACTGTACATTGTAAAGTATGTAATTATACAGTGTCATTATACTGTACCTCACTGTACATTGTAAAGTATGTAATTATACAGTGTCATTATACTGTACCTCACTGTACATTGTAAAGTATGTCATTGTACAGTGTCATTATACTGTACCTTACTGTACATTGTGAAGTATGTAATTATACAGGGTCATTACACTGTACCTCACTGTACATTGTAAAGTATGTCATTGTACAGTGCCATTATACTGTACCTCACTGTACATTGTAAAGTATGTCATTATACAGGGTCATTACACTGTACCTCACTGTACATTGTAAAGTATGTCATTATACAGTGTCATTACACTGTATCTGACTGTACATTGTACAATATCTTATTATACAGTGTATCATTATCATTAGATAATGGGGGGTGGCAACATGATCCAACATACTGAAGATATTTATCAAAAAGAAATATTCTTGGAATGTAAATTTATGATGTCAACTGAAGACCATACATGCAGAATATTTTTCTCACATTCCTTTTTGTCACTGATTAGCATTTTCAATATTTTTCAGTGTGTAATAACAAAAATCAGAACTGTCTAGGGTTAAGGATTGTTGAATAATGAAAATGAGTACCTTGTGCAGAATTAGTGACTATTTTTTATGTTTTTCATATAATGCAAGAAGACAAGAATGGCATGACATCTGTTATATGTTCAATCACTAGACAAAATGTAAAAGTGTTTTGGTGTTTGAATTTAAAGATATGTGGAAGGTTACTGCTTTTTCATGACAGATATCCTTTTGAATGCCATTGATACCTTCTTATATAATCAATAGAACCCATGGCACAATATTGAACTGTAGATACATGTGAGTAACTGGTGGTGATTATTACCTCAAGAATCTTTAACCCTTGTCCCAGCAAAAATCAACATGAAGTTTTTCTATCTATACTATCCTTAGAGTTAGAAAGGTTGTCTGTGGCACTATGGGTTACATGCTAACATGCTTAAATTTTTTTGCAAGGAGAAACCTTGATTACTATGAGACCTGTCACCTGGCTGCCATGAATGCTGTAGATTCTGACAATGGTAATGGAGAAGTTACCATCAGGCTGCCACCTGAAGCCTTCCCCGTTGTTGCAGGTAATAAGTTTCTCCCATATAAGTAAACAATTCATGGAAAGCAGTCAACAACATTAATAAAAACCCGAAAAATAAACCTTTCAAATGCTTACAATAAATACAGCATTGACTTTGCTTAACTTTTGCAAATAGTTGCAAAATGTTTATTTACTTGAAAGTTCATTATGTTTAATCTTTGTTTAGGAAATAGAAGTATTTCAGTAATGCTGTTTACATATACATTTTATAATTGTTGCTAAATTGTTATGCTTTTAACTGTTGTTACTAAATTGGTATACTTTGAACTGTTATTGTTAAATAGATATACTTTTAGTTATTGTTGCTAAATTGGTATACTTTTAACTGATTTTGCTAAATACATGTAGGCATAATTTTATTTTTTATTAATTTACTTTGTTTTTCTAAATGTAACAAGCTTGATAATGATGAGATTTTAATCACAAAATGAATATTAAGCCATTGTTATCATCATTATTATCACCATAATCATCATCATTAGCACTTAATCAGCATCATTTATCACCATCGCCATCATCATCATCATCATCATTATCATCATTAACACCATAATCAGCATTGTTATCACAATCATCAGCATCATTATCATCATTTCATTTTCGCTCCAGAGTTGCGTCCTATTCGAGTGTGTATAGAGTTTTCCTTGGAGCAGCCCAAGTCAGGGATCCAATTTGTGGTACCCAACATGGAGGGTAGTCTTGTGGAGAGAGGTGCACACCTGTTTACTTATGGCCATGAAAATTCTTCCAGGTACAGGTGATGGTAGGATGTTTACATGAATGGAAGATGCCACTGTGTTTATATAGGGGTGGTCTTGTAATGTTATGTCATTTTAAACAAAGAAAAGATAAACTTTATTTTCTGATCAATGAGTTGTTAAATAAGTTGATAGCAGTATTGTATATGCCTCAATAAATTCAACAGAGATCAGCACTTACTGGTAGTAAATCCTAGAACAGTGGTTACCAACCTTTTAAATATGAGGTATCCTTCTTAACTTCAAAAATGTTTCTGGACCCCCACATGCTGATAATTGTACTTTTATGCTCTGTTAATTGAGAAAATCCATGCCCTTTAGAATAATCCCATGGCCACCGTGAACCCCCAGGTCTCTGCAGCCCACATGTTTGGAACTACTGTCCTAAAGCATATTAATAAAAAAACACCTCAACCAAATATGAAATCATTTACCAGTCTATGGCTTAACTTCATATTGTGCACTTGCTGTCCTAAACCTTATTGATTGGTAGACCATGTTGACAGGTGGACAATCTTAAATGTATTTAGCCTGGTTTCAAAAGCTTTAGATTTTAAAATGTTTATAATGAATATTGATAATAATTTATCATGAAATTATTTATGTTTAAGTATTGATTATTAAATGAACAAACAGAGTGGCACAATTGTGTGCTTGAGGTGAAATGATTATAAAATGAGTATGAAAATTTATACAGCTGTGTTTATATTTGTTTTGAAATGAAAAAGCTCTTGGCTACTTGGTCCTTTTAAAAATGTGAGTTTCTTGTTTTGTTTCAGTCTGTCTTCCCCTGGTAAAAGTAATATCAGATAGAAATGTCATTTGTATTAGCTGAACATTAATGCATCTTTTTCCATTAATGTTATTTCTTGATTTACTGCCTTTTGAAATTGTCTCAAATTTATACCTTCTGGTTCTGTAGGTTGTGGTTTCCATGTGTAGACACTTATTCTGAACCCTGCACCTGGAAGTTAGAATTCACAGTGGACATTGACATGACTGCAGTTTCCTGTGGTGATCTTATTGAGGTCATCTACACTCCAGATAAGAGACAGAAAACCTTCCATTACTTCATGTCAATCCCTACGGCTGCCCCTAACATTGCTCTGGCATTAGGGTAAGTAGTTAATGTCTGTGATGGTGTACTGAATGACGGAAACATTAATCATCCGGATCTTAGAGTATGGACAGATTCCACTCGAGCATCAGACTCCAGAGAAAATGTGCAAACATGTAGATCAGACATTATTAGACATATTCAGAAATTTGATTTTGTATTGATTTAGCAAAGTTACTGTAAATCCATATTTTTGAATCTATATAGTTGTACTAAATATTCTTTGAAATCTGGTTTTTGTCCATTTATTTCTATTCTCATTAGTGTCTACCATCCACCACCCTTATTATAACAGAAATTAACTTTTAAATTGATGTACTTTTCACATTTTTCAATTATTACATGTCATTTAAATTTCAGCCCATTTGAGATTCTTGTTGACCCATATATGCATGAAGTCACCCACTTCTGCTTACCACATTTAATGCCTATACTGAAACACACAACAGGATTTCTTCATGAGGTAAGGGCTTAGTACATTGCATTATTCATAAGTAAGGGCTTGGTGTCTTGCATTATTGATAAGTAAGGGCTTAGTACATTGCATTAGTCATAAGTAAGGGCTTGGTGCCTTGCATTATTCATAATTCAAATCCTCTAAGCTCATGGATCAGGTCAGTTTAACTATCAGTAGAAGAAATATAAGGATACGATAGAACTATTGCCCACAACGTTTTGTCAGTTTATTTACATGATAGGGTCTGGCTTTACAAATCACTTATCTGACACATGATCTGAAGGAAGTTGCCCAGGACTGCTATAGAATGCAAGTTTGATACATCTTTGATGCTATGAATAAATAAATAGAAACTTTAGATATATTGCCCAATCATAATACCTTAAGGGTATGACTACTACCTCCAAAATCATGTCCTCCCAAGTACATTATAGCTCCCGCTTAGATATAGGTTTTGTTTTGTTTTGAAGGGTTCACACAAATAGGTTTTGTTTTGTTTAGAAGGGTTTCACATATATAGGGATTACCACTAAATCCTGTCCATACCAAAGTTACTTTTGTTTACAGTCACTCATGGCAAGCTTCACAACACCATCTCAGTTGTCACAGGAAACATCGGCGTCACTCCATTTATTGCTATTCAATGAATTAAACTCTCATCTTTATTTGACCCATTAATGGCTAGTGAGGACTTAGCCTTCTGTGCATCAATTGTTTTTTGCCTGCTACCACCTAAATTTTATCGTCCTCCCTCTGTTCTGTCAACAGAGGTATATCAAGTCCCAGCATTAGTTGACCTCTTGGTGAAGAAAGATCAGTCTACATTCATGTGATTACCACAGTCTGATAAAGTGGTGGACCATCTTATGTCGAGACAACTATAAGACCTGAATGTCCACAGATCTTTCATTTTGCAAAAACAACTGCATTTAAATTTTAATAAAGTATACTATAAAATACACACCTGTGTTTCATGCAGAAATCCCAGCGTTCAACAGAGGTATAACAAGCCTTGGGATGTTAAGATATTCTTAAGTACAGATGGACTGGAAGCACTTCATTGATACCCAGCAGTTATATTGAAGAAAAATGTAATAATCAGGAGTTCTGTGCAAAAATCAGGAGGTAGGCATGAAACGACCCCAAAAATCTGGATTTTTTTCTCCCGCCAAGAGAGTTGACAGGTATGCTCTAGTCCGACTCACACCTATGTGGGTGGACAGCTTATGACTTTCATTTGAGCTAAAAGTTAACTTAGGATGGCTGGACTTGCAGGGTAGGAGTCATACTCCTAAGGTATTATGAGGGTTAATTATTATCAAAGAAACATATTTTACTCCAAAAATTGGTTTCAACTAGTTTCACATGAAAATTTTGAATTTCAAACTGAAATAATTTCATTGTTTTGCTCATTGATACACAAATGATAGAAGTCATTCATCTCATAGTAAGAGAATACTTGTGTAAGATCTTCATTGTTGATTTTTATACCATTAGCTTGACACACACATAAGTGCACTAAGAGACATGTGATGGTTCGTTTTTATCATACAAGTTTGACAGGAATGGTTTTTATTTGTTTGATGTTTGATATTGTGAGTTTAACACCATTTTTCATTGCAAGATAGGCTATACATGGCAGCCAGTATATCTGGTGAAGGAAGAACCATGGGAACACCCCTTGGAAGAACCACTGACCCATGGGAAGCTATCTCACATACCCATGTTGGCCGAGCCCAAGACTTAAACCCATGTGGAGAGTGATGAGGTGTCAGCAGTCTGTAAAGGCAAGCATAGCTGCCAACCCTCACGAATTTGGCATGAATTTCATGACTTTTTCAGCGATTCACGGACTCATGCCGCGAGTCCAAAAGTTCACAATTTCTCCAATTCTCAACTATTTTAAATCTTTAAAAAATTACAGATTTCCCGTTAAGCACTAATCGTGATATTGGCAGTTGCCGAAATGGTCTGGTACTGCTGGTCGCGATATTAGTAGAACTACAGCCGATTAGTACAGTTGGCCCGGTAGCAAGCATTTTAGCCTATTTTAATCAATATGTATAAGGGGGGCCCCGAGTGGCCGAGTGGTCTAAGCGCTTACCGTTCCGGATCACTGCCATCTCACCTCTGTCTGCGTGGATTCGAGTCCAAGGCTCGGCTAGCGTGGATATGTGGGAAAGCCTGCCAGTAGCTTCTCGTGGGTAGGTGGTTCTTCCCTGGGTTTTCCAAGGTTCTTCCTCCACCAGTTATACTGGCCGCCATGTATAGCCTATCATGTGCTAAAAAATGGCGTTAAACTCTAGAACAACAAATCAATATGTATAAGAGTAGTTTTACAAATGCTTTTGAGAGAAACTGGGGCCTAACTGGAATTTTGCTCTGCACATGCATCACCAACACTGATTTGAGTTACCGTTCAGCATCACATGTAAGATCTTGAAAATGTATTCACCAGCAAGGAAAAAGAAATGTATTGCTCAAAAAGTGAAGTTTAATTCAAAAATAGGCCATGCATTCTGCCATTAAACATTGATATACATCATGCTTTTTGCAAGCAGTGTGCCACAAATTTTAGTATTGGGCATGGTGGCAGAGACAATGTGAGAAAGCACATTGGTTGCAAAAAACACGTAGAAGTTGGGAAAATTTAGAATTCACAGATTTCAGCTCTGGAATATTTTAAGCCATCAGCGGAAGACCTGCAAGCTACCAACGCTGAAGCATTATTTGTGAGTTTTCTTGTTGAACACAATCTACCTTTATCAGCTGGAGACCATGCTAAACATTTGTTCCTACAAATGTTCCCAGACTCGAAAATCGCTTCTAAATTTTCCTGTCAAAGAACTAAAAGTGCTGCAGCTCCTGAGCATTCCTCACAGCAGTAGTGACAGTGAAAGAGTATTTTCTCTAGTGAGGAAAAATAAGACAGACTTAGGGCCTCCTTAGCTGCAGAAAATTTGTCAGCAATTTTAGTCACCAGGATCAACCAGCAGGCAATATATCTAAACTGTTTAGAAAACAAATTTATGATCAAGCAGTTGAGGAAGTTCAAGTCTGCCACAGTATCATGTCTTGATAAATAACCACAAGAACACGTGAAGTTTATGAATACCATAATAAATAGAAATGCAGATATATTTCTGCATATATGTAGTGTTTTAGTTTTATATTGCAATCTTGATATAGTGTAGTATTGATGGTCAGAGTGGATGGAGTTATTGTCGTAGTATTTTTCACTAATTCATGTCAAAATTCACGACTTTTTATCCCTATTTTCACTAATTGCGAGCATGGAAGGTTGGCAGCTATGGCAAGTGCCTTAGACCATTTGGCCACCCTGGGTCCTTAGTTTTCATTGGCTCAACAAATAATAATGTAAAACAGCCTTTTACTAGTATGTTTTGTGCAATACTCAGATGACAATTATTTCAGTTGCCATGCATAGTGAATAAAGTTTTATTATAAAATGACTAAAAACTTACCATAATGAGACTATTTCCTCAGTATTTTGTAACTTTTGGACATCATTAGTTGTCTGCAGCATCGAATTGTCTCCGAGTATAAAACACAGGCAAGTTTTTGTGGAGTAGAAGGCTTTTCACCTCATCCAGAGTGCCTTTGTTTTGGAGTTGTTTTCTTATATTGTTCTTTAGGACTAGGAAAATATTCTCTATGGGAATGAGATTTGGGTTATGTGTTGACCACACTTACTAATAAATTTTGATGTTCCTTTTCCATTCTGTCACTTTTGACTGATGCACATTTGCAGTATTATCTTGGCATGGTCTTGGTTTGTATTGTTAGTGGTTCACAATAGGCCTTAAGCAGTTTGCAAGGGTGTCAGTATACTTGGCACTGTTTATGTTAACATCTACAAAGGTGTCAGTGTACTTGGCACTGTTTATGTTACCATTTACAAGGGTGTCAGTATACTTGGCACTGTTTATATTACCATCTACAAGGGTGTCAGTGTACTTGGCATTGTTTATGTTACAATTTACAAGGGTGTCGGTATACTTGGCACTGTTTATGTTACCATTTACAAGGATGTCAGTATACTTGGCACTGTTTAGGTTACCATCTACAACAAGGGTGTCAGTATACTTGGCACTATTTATGTTAACTTAACATTTACAAGGGTGTCAAAATACTTGGTACTGTTTATATTCCCATCTTGCCTGTTTTGGTGTATTGAAATGTGCACAGTGTGTTTCAATAATGGGGTCAACAGAGTTGGCACTCAACGAAAGGAATAATGTTTTCCCTCTTGAAAATTAAGGGGTTTGTCATCTTAGTGTACATTCTCGCAGACTTTTGAAATACATTTTTCTCTGCAGGTATTTGAGTTTTATGAGGAGGTGATGTCCAGTCGCTACCCCTACTCCTGTTACAAACAGGTCTTTGTGGATGAGAGTTATGATGAAGTCATGTCCTATGCCACCATTTCCATTCTTAGGTAAATTCCCATGAATATTTTAGTTTTGCAAAGCACACATTTTCATTTTTATCACATTATTAATTTAATTATATATCTCTAACTCTATATCATCTGTATTTTGTGCCTCTATTGCAAAAATGTAAATCTTTTACTAAATGTTGACCCATGTAACAAAGTTAACATTTTTACTGACTTGGTCCCAAACTGGTCATATCAGTGGCTTCTGTACTAAATGTGTATCCATGTAACAAGCTAAACTGTTCATTTAAGTCACATATGTACGAAATGTATATCCATGTAACAAGCTAAACTGTTCATTTTAGTCACTTATTACTAAATGTATATCCATGTAACAAGCTAAACCGTTCATTTCAATGACTTCTCATCTAAATGTTTTTCCATGTAACTAGCTAAACTGTTCATTTCAGTCACTTCTGTACTAAATGTTTATCCATGTAACAAGCTAAACTGTTCATTTCAGTCACTTATGTACTAAATGTATATCCATGTAACTAGATAAACTGTTCATTTCAGTCACTTCTGTACTAAATGTTTATCCATGTAACAAGCTAAACTGTTCATTTCAGTCACTTATGTACTAAATGTATATCCATGTAACAAGCTAAACTGTTCATTTCAGTCACTTATGTACTAAATGTATATCCATGTAACTAGATAAACTGTTCATTTCAGTCACTACTGTACTAAATGTATATCCATGTAACAAGCTAAACTGTTCATTTCAGTCACTTCTGTACTAAATGTATATCCATGTAACAAGCTAAACTGTTCATTTCAGTCACTTCTGTACTAAATGTTTATCCATGTAACAAGCTAAACTGTTAATTTCAATCACTTCTGTACTAAATGTATATCCATGTAACTTGCTAAACTGTTCATTTCAATCACTTATGTAATATATATTTACCCATGTAACAAAGTTTAACATCACTATCCCCTTGGACATGAACTGCTAGATCAGTTACCTGGGACAAAAACTGAACATGTCTATTTTTTCTGTACAAAATGTTTACCCATGTAGCAACGTTTAACATTATCACCTGAGACAAAAACTGGCTATGTCAGTCACTCCTGTACTGAATGTTTACCCATATAGCAAAGTTTAACATTATCACCTGAGACAAAAACTGCCTATGTCAGTCACTTCTGTACTGAATGTTTACCCATATAGCAAAGTTTAACATTATCACCAGAGACAAAAACTGGCTGTCAATCACTTCTGTACTGAATGTTTACCCATATAGCAAAGTTTAACATGCATCACAGTCACCCAGGACCTTCATGTGTTTTTATTTAAATTGGGTAAATTCAGGGTTGGCTAATGAGTGAGATTTTAGATGTTGCTGCTAATTTATTCCCTCTGGTTATGAAAGCACCACCTTTCCTTAACTCTCAAGAATCACAGGTCCCTGACATGTAATGACTATATTAGAAAGAAAACATAAAAAATGAGATTTTTTACTATGACAATTGAATAAAACTATAAGTTTAAAAATCATACTGTACGAACTCCTGATGTCCTTGGGTATGTCCAGCCATGCATTCAGTATCCACACTTTGGTTTCCATTTGAAATTTCAAACCATTTGAGACATTTCATTGAAACTCGATCGACATTTTAGACTAGTAATCCAAATGAGCCCTTTGCTATTTTCATAATTCTTTAGTTTAAAATGTTTTTTTGTTTTGTTTTTGTCCTTTTGCCTCAACATCTATCCATCCATAATTGATGTTTTGATTTCTGCAACAAGACTTCAAAACTGTTCCAGATATCTCTGTGAATCTTGGTACACTTCTTAGAATCATTTTTAGCTGTTCTTTTTGGCATTCAAAATTCTTTGGTTCAGTCATTTTTATGCTTGTGTCAGTTTATTTCTCCATCCATCCATTATCAACACTTCTCTTTCTGGGGTACAACTCCAAAATCATGTAATATATCTTTATGAACTTTGGTAGACTTAGAGTCTATCTGTACATGTGCTATTCAGTTTTGCTTTATATTTACATCTACTTGTTCATCCATTCATTCATCCATCATTCATGGTTCATTTTTGAAGCATAAGTCCACAGCTATTCAAGGTTTCTTCCTCAAATACATTACCCAATCATGATACCTTAAGAGAACTACCACTGCCTCACAAATCCATCCCTCCCAGATACTACTTGTAGCTAATGGTTAAATTAATCTCAGGATGACTTTTCTGCTACTTTGTCACAAAGGAGTAATTAACTGACAGTCATTATATAAGCAGTGGACTGGTTTGGGGTGGATAGGTGGGAATGTATTCTTATGATGACTTTTTTAATATTGTCATAAAGGAGTAATTAACAGATGGAGTCATTACATAAGAAATGAACTGGGATGGGGGTGGGGAATGTCATCTTATGGGGAATCTTTTCCTCAGCAATGTCACAGAAGAGTAATTTACAGATAGAGTTATTATATAAGCAGTGGACTGGGTTGGTGATGGGGAATGTGATCTCAGGATGACTTGTTTCAAACATTGGCATGTACGAATAATTAACAGACAGAGTCATTGTATTAGCAAGGGACTGGGTCAGTGGGGTGGGAAATGTAATCTCAGGATAACCTTTTTAAAATTGTCACAACAGAGTTATTAACAGATGTAGTCATTATATAAGCTATAGATTGGGATGGGGTTAGAGATATGCTATCTTTTGAATTAAAAGTATTCTTCCTATTCCTTGTAACTATTTGAAAAGTAGGTGTTGGAATTATCATCTGGTAAAGGTTTCTTATTGGAAATGTCACCAAATTTGTTCGTTAAACATTGGCTTGTCATGGAGAAATAGTGTTAACATATGATATGGACTATAATAATTAATTATGTGATAGTTTCATTAAGGAAGACAAGCTGTCTTTAGGTGACTTGTTATATGTATTAAACAATATAATATAACAAATTCTTGCCATGGGGAAGCTCACATGCTGACATCGAGGTCAAGCTGACCTAGTCAAAGTAGTGAGAAACTACCAGGTCATCTTCTCATGTAGATCAGCAGGCGGCCCTGGTGTAGACCAGCATAATTGGATCTATTTGCAGCATTGATATGACATCACTGTAGAGGACATGTACAAGGAAACTAGAATTGTCAGGTTGTCACTATGTAGTTATTGGACTGCAAAGGCTGCCCAGTGACTGAGAAGGTCTCTGTTTTCCCAGTAAGAGTAAGACAGTTGAGACTGAAAAGGGGCAATACCCAAAGAACTGGAAGCTATCCAGATTCGTGGAGATAAATGAAATGTCCCATAAATTTATTTCAGATCCATATGCAGATGGGATATTTGGAATGGCACAAATATGATTGTTTTGTAATCTATTTTCAGCACAAATTTGCTGCACTCAGCCAGAATTATTGACCAGACGATCACTTCTAGGAGGCTGATGGCATCTGCTGTAGCACAACAGTTCTTTGGATGTTACATTTCCATGCAGTCATGGTGAGTAAGAGTAGCCATATGAAATTTGCTCGGATTTAGTTTTAAGTTGATACTTTTATTAAATAAATTCCATTCAAACAACTCTCTATTACTGCATCATTTTTGGATGGATTGCAAAGCAGTTATGGCTTATGGAGTGATGTTGTAAGCCCATCGGTCCACCCACCTGTCTTGCATGTTAGGGTTTGCATTTTGGTCATTTTCTCAGACATTGTTTTTGGTAGAGTCAGATACTATATCACTGAATGAAAAGTATGTCACTGTGACCTTTATTTCAGGTCCAGCATTTTTCAGTGCTAAGTGCAGTTAGCTTGTTTTCTCAGGCACTATTACCTATGAAGTTATGATAACTCATATTTAATTGCATCATAAGAAGACCTACAGATCAGTGAAATGTAGGTTTACTTTGACCAATACTTTATGATCTGTTTTTGGTTAACTTTTGTGCCAGCTTAGTTTCTCTTGGTTAGGGTTGGCATTTGATCACTTTATCAGACACTATTACTTACAGTGTCACAAAAGTTAATATTTTATATATCATCAAGAGTACTCCACTTTTCAATTACTGCTCCAGTGGCCTAGTGGTTAGATAGTCCGCCTCGGAAGTGGGATGTCGTGGGTTCGAACCCCGGCTGAGTCATACCAAAGACTTACAAAAATGGTACTAACAGCTGCCTCGCTTGGCACTCAGCATTAAGAGGTTAGTGTTAGCACTGGTCAGCCTGGTGTCAGGATAATGTGACTGGGTGGGACATCATACTACATGTCCGTGGCATGATGCCCCAGTGCTAGACATCACTATAAACTGCCACACTGCAGACATCATAGCAATATGACTGAAAAATTGTTAAAAGCTACATTAAAAATCCTAATCACACACACACACCACTTTTCAATAAAAATCAGGTTTCTGTGAGCTATATTTCACAACCTAGTGCAGTGATGTTTGCTAATCATTGTATTTAGCACATTTTCTCAGGCACTTTTGCCTGTGGACTTAAATGACTCAGTACAAAACTGCATCATCAGGAGTGTGCCATCTATCACTTAAAATGAGGTCAGTGTGACCTATATTTCATGGCCCACTTATTTTTTTAACCTTTGTCTTTAAGCTCAGTCTCTGAGACAGAATTTGCAGTGAGGTCATTTTCTCAGACCTATTACTTTTCGAGTCACATAAAATAGTATTTAGATGCATCATATCTAGAACTGCACAGTTCAGTGAAAATTATGTAATTGTAACTTTATATTTCATGGTCCAGTGATATTGCTTAATATTTACATTTAGCTCATATTCTCATTTTCTATTGGCAATGGATTCAGATAACTTGATATGTAACTGAGCATGAGAATGCTACTGCCATCAGTGAAAACTGTTTCATTGTGATTTATATTTCATAATTCACTGAATTTGGTAACTTTTGTGTTTGGCTTAGTTTCTCTGCTACTAATATCTCTTGAGTCAAATAACTTGGTATTTAGTTGCGTCATGAGGAGTACTACAGCCATCACTGAAAAGTACATCACTGTCACCTATATTTCTATATTTCATGGTCCATTGATTTGGATCAACCATTACGTTTAGCTTAGTTAATGTTTTACGTTTAGCTTAGTTAATGTTGGTAGTTACGTCATTTTCTCAGACACTACTCAAAAGAGTCCATGAATTCGTGTTTAGATTGTCAATCTGTGTTTCCAAGGGGCCAAAAAATCAACAAAGTTTGGTATCTTACGAATGAAAATCAGCTTCTTTGTTTCCAAGGGGCCAAAAAATCAACAAAGTTTGGTATCTTACAAATGAAAATCAGCTTCCTTTATTCATTGTTTGCAGTCAGGCTATTGTTTGCAGTCAGGCCATACCGCTATTGATGGTTTCCTTGTTAACTTTTGACCCAATGTAAGTAAACTTTGCCTAGATGAAGAGTTGATTGAATTGTCCTATAAGAAAATCTGTTCTGTATTTGTGGTTCAGTCACTTATGTCCTTAAGAATGTACAGAGATATTGCGTTAAAATCATTTATATAAAATTCAGAATCAACTCAACTCAAAGAAAAACAAGACAACTGTCATAATGGCTTATAGTTAGATAATGTTTCGTATGTGTTTCACAGGTATGATGCCTGGCTGTCAAAAGGAATTGCAGCCTATCTTACCAGTCTGTACATGAAGAAAGCCTTGGGAAACAATGAATATAGACATCATGTTGCTGCTGTGAGTAACTCATGCAATGTAATTCCCTCTAATTCCAACAATCAGATCACTACTTTGCTTCATTTAGACAATTTTACACAAGATTTGGTCAAGAGGTCTGTTGTTACGGAGATGCCATCCTTTCTGGATTCTGTGGAATTATTATGAATTTCAGGTGAAAATGCTGCATTCCATATTATATTAAAAAAATTACAGAAAATAAAAATGTTAGTGGATAAACTTTTAAACAGGAATTTTGCATGAACACAGGTACCGGTAGTGAGAAAAGTACTTTAGCACCAATAAATTTGACTGGTATTTAGGAATAAGTTTCTCAGTGTGACACAGAATGTTAATATCAAGGAACCAGTTAACTAGACTATGATAGTTGAACAATGATGGTGGAAGTGAGGTGATAAAGAAGATGCAGATGCATGATAACTCATGAGGAAAATTAATATTTATAGTTTAGGGACATGCAGCTGTTTGGTCAAAAGAGATATGGTCTAGTATTATACACAAAATGGCACAAAAAAAAGACAGCATTCATCTTAGAAATGAATCAGTGGTGAGTTTAGTGGGGAATGTTGGTGGCCCCTTCCACCACCACCAGAGCTGAGAATGTAAATGCCATCAGCTACGATAATCTCAGCAGACATTTCACTGTCTCTTCCATTGCCTGGAGCTACAGGTGTTGATTGGTGCAGGAAGCAATGATACATTTTCTCAGTTTAAGGCAAAGGTTTCCCCTAGGTCCGTCTCATTCCTCAGTATAAGTAACAATAGTTCTGGGAAGTGTACCCCCTTTTCTTGGCAGCCCATTGAGTGTATGGCCTCCCCACTTGCCCATGCATGGCTTCTAGGGGGCATGGGGATCTTTATGGTTCTTTATGAGCCATCAGTCAAGGTAGTGACACCTGATGATACTGTCCTGCATGCTGACAAAGTTGTCCAGCCATCTGAGCCATGCATTTTACCTTCAGATTGTCTCAATTGGTCAAATCTGAAAACCATACCAGGAATATGGGGTCAAACAGTATTGAACTGTATGGATATCTTAGTGACATATCCTTCCATCTTTCCACTCATGCAGCATGGGTGATGCTGGAACACCACAGGTACTGTATTGTATTGATTGGAACATCCACTCTATCGCTAATACAGCAAGATCAGTACCACCTCATTGCTATTACTTCTTGTATCATTTTCTGGCTCACTGAGGAGTTGAATAATGACCCATTTACAGAGCAGTTCACCATTCCAGGCAGATATCTGACTGCTTCTGCTAATCTTCAACAAGTGCAACGAGATCCTTATTTGATTACTGCAACTTTTAAATTGCACTGTGTCCTGACATTATGAACAACACCTTTTGGGTCACCCCTGGTTTTTGGGGGCAAGATAGAGGAGGTGAGGACCTTTCCATCTTGTAGCTCATTATCAACGACCCTAATCAGTCTCAACCCCAAGGAGAGATGATCTAAGTCAGAGGGACAAGGGATTGTTCTGAGGAGAAACACAGAACTAGTCACAACCCCAGTCTAATGTCAGATGACAGCAACCAACTCACTACAGGATGCAACATAATCGGCTAGGGTATTGTGGGCACATGTGTGTGTGCAGGAAATAAAGATTTTCCCACCCCAAACATCCTAACTCCTACCATTGACTTACCACCTTGGCACCAGAATCCTTACTTTTGTCAATATTTTTTCAGAAAATGGGTACAGTCCATACTGTTTTGGTTGGGCTTAGGTTTTTATTTATCCAACCCATTCCTTTGTCATCCTCTCTGCTTGTTATGACATCACATTCAGACCCAAATTATCTAGTCACTAATCAACAAGCAGGTGGTGGAGATTGTTTGCAACTGCTGTCTCAGGAGTTCTATTCAAGACTCTTCCTTGTACAAATAGCAAATGGCAAGCTCAGGCTGGTTATTGACATGAGCTGACTCGATATATTTCACTGCTAAAGTTCTAGATAGAGATGGCTCAATCAGTCTGATTCATCAGAATGGAAGAGTTTGCATTTTTGTCTTGACTTTATCGATGCATACTTCCATGTCCCTATACATCCAGCATCATGGAAATTGTTTTGATTTGTTTACTGCAGAAGAGGTTTTCAAGTTTGAGATCATCAGTTCAGCCTAAACGTCAGTCCTTAAATTTTCACCACTGTATTAAATTGCATTGTCTTTTTCTTCTGGTTAACAACATCCACAGCAGTGGTGGCTTATCTGGACAGTGTCCAGGCACCAGAATTGAATGGTATCCGTTTTACATCATCTCAGTTCTCTAGTCAACTGTGAAAAGTCTGACCTCTGACCATCCCAAAATTTAGTCCACCTTAGTATAAAATTTGACTTCTTCATGTACAAGTGATGCCTGTAGAATCTGCTTCCAACAGGGAATGACTTACTGCAAAAGAGGTTTTGGCACTGCTTGGATTATTCATTGAGTCAGTGTACCTGACGTCTTTTCATCTGCCCTTTACAAGTGACACTGCTAGCACAAAAGCACCCCTCTTCCAGTGCACTCAATCAAAAGATCAAGATCACAGGCTGAAGTGGTTTATGTGATTATCATACCCACAAGTCTTCACCACATGAAGATCTCAGCCCATGAAATTAAAGCAATCTCTGTGAGACTTGCTTTGGGACACAGTGTTGCAATATGAGAAAGTTGGCATGTGTAGTTAACGTTCTTGAGTTTCTACCTCTGTGACCTAGCTTTCCAGAGAATCTGGTAAATCCAGTGGCTGTGGCCCAGTTATTCACCAGACCTTGCTGCCATCAGCACAGTCTGTATCGCAAGCATTTCTAGTGCTTTCACTTGATGATTTGCCCTGAGTTTTTTGTTGGTAAGAAGAGTTTAATAACTCTCTACTTAACTGGTTATGATTGTCTCAGGCTATGTGACTGTCAGCTGTGCTATCTGACTGTCAGCTGTGCTATGTGACAAAGTGAGGAGAGTGGGTTATGTTTCATATAGAGAATCCAGTCTTTTTCCCTCAAAGGATGCTCAGGATAGAGTAAGGATGCTCAGCATTCCCTCCTCCTGTTACCTATTCTCGTAATGTTAATGTGATTTGGGAATGTATTTGAAGGAGAAAGAAAATATTTGAAGTAAATTGTTTCTTCAAAAATACTTACCTGATTAGATTACTTTGACACCCTCCCGCTTCCCCACCTTGCAAGCATACTTGATGATCATCATTCAGCCAGCTTAAAAATACTGACACTTATTTGTAAAAAAAAATATTAGGAAATGAGAGATAATAATAGTTTTAATTAAGTGCTTTAAATAAGCTGAAGAAATACAGCAGAGAAATAGGAACTGGTCGCAGAGTGTTGTAGGTACCTCTAATTCTGTCTTGTTGAATCTTTTTTTCTTCTTCGTGGGATCACTTTCAACTCATTGTCTTTTGTTATAATGTCCATTGTATGGGTTATATTTTGAACAATAATATACAGTCATTAAACTTACAACAGAATATATAAATATCTACATATATTTTTGGTTCTCCTTCAGTCAATAATGTGCATAAATAATTTTTATCTATAGTTCAAAGAATGAATTTTTTTTGTGTGACAGACACTTAAGGAAGTGTATGAGTTTGAGACTCGTGTTGGAGGAATTGTATTAGACCCGTCTGTGAGGGAATCGACTCACCCATTCTCCATCAAGCACCCACACACCATCAGCCCTGGGTACCATGAAATTTACAAAAAGAAGGCCTTCCTTGTTATCCGGATGCTGGAAATACGGATTGGACCACCGATTGTTATACTACAGGTGAATTAAAACAACTTATTTATCAGGCCTCTGTCTTATCTAACTTTTCAGATGTTCTGTTTTGAATGAACTGTTTGATATCTGTATTTTTTAATTTGTTTAGTCTGCAAAAAATACTTCCATATTAATAGAATGAAGCTTAAAAGTACATATATTCAAGGTTTTCACCAAAAAATGGAGTGTTCTTTTTGTTCACATATTTAGAAAAGCTGTGCATTTTCAAAATAAAAATTTTCTAACTTTTTTTAACAATGGCATGAAGTATTCTCTTAAATAGTTTTTTCTTCTCTTTTTAGATATTTTATTGTCCTTTGTTTATTAATCTGTCATGATCCACTGGATATCATAAATTGAGAGAGCCTACCCCTGGGTCACATACAGGAATAAGTTGGTAGGAGGTTAATTAGATGACTTACCAACTTCTCTTTATCCATATGTATGTGTATATTTCAGTATGTTTCCCCAATTTCCTTTGAACACTGTCTTCTGGATTTTTTTCCTGTGCAGGTGTTAAACAAGCTGTTGGCACTAGCTAATACAGCCTCCCAACAGAAGTTTATGTCAAATAGCTGGAGTAACATGCTGCTATCCACAGACTCAGTAAGTACCACTTTGCTTCCTCAAACCCCCCCCCCAACTGAGTAAACATGAATGACCCTATACAGACCAATTACATTGTGATAAAATATGTCCCATTTCTCTCTTCAAAGCATGGCTCCAGATGGCCTAGTAGTAAAATATGTCCCATTTCTTTATTCTAAGCAGGGCCTCAGATGGCCTAGTGGTAAAATATGTCCCATTTCTTTATTCTAAGCAGGGCCTCAGATGGCCTAGTAGTAAAACATGTCCCATTTCTCTATTCTAAGCAGGGCCTTAGATGGCCTAGTGGTGTAAAGTGCTTTACAGATTATTCACATCTCACCTGTCTGTGTGGGTTTGAGTCTTGGCTCAATAATGTCAATATGCAAGATGGCTTGACATTAGCTTCCCATGGGTCAGTGATTCTTCCTGGGGGCTTCCTCCACCAGATATACTGGCTTATCATGTTCTAAAAATGGCATTAGCCCCCAAAAATCACAAATCACTTCTTCACTCAAATCAGTGACCATTATGCTTCATAAATAATACATAAAATTACATTTACATTTACATTTGAAAATTAGTATCAGTTAGATGCAGAGGTTTACATAATTCATAATTTTATGAAAATTTAGCAGTGCTTATATATTTTGTGAATTGTATTGTTTTCACCTTTATCATAGTCCTCATGGAACAGAATAACAGTTTACTTCATATTTTGAAAGTCTGTCTTATCTGACGTCTGTAAGGAAAGAATATTTAAATTTATCCTCACATTTGACTACTATTGAAAGTCATCTTCATATTTATACTTTTGAAATTTATCCTCACATTTGACTACTATTGAAAGTCATCCTCACATTTGACTACTATTGAAAGTTATCCTCACATTTGACTACTATTGAAAGTCATCCTTACATTTGACTACTATTGAAAATCATCCTCACATTTGACTATTGATGTGGAAGTGATGACAGATCTTGCTCCCTCCTTTGGGCAGTCCAGTGGCAGAGATGCTGCCTTTGAATCATGCAAAAAGTTCACAAATAATCGTACTTGGAAAGCTGTGATGCACAAGAACTCACACAAATTAGTTCAAAGTCACTCATGTAAAAATTCACTTTCTATAGAATTTTTGTTTAACTGTTAAGATAAACTTAATAAATATGAACCTAACAAAATTTAAGAAGGAATGATGCTAATTTTATCAGAATACCTCTGTCCATTCCAAAGTATGCAGATATAGATTAATACAAATGGAAATCCCACTAATTATTTACAACATGTGTATAATAGATTGGTTTTGCAATTGATTCTCTTTTCCTCTCATTTGTGCATGCATTAACTTTTGTCCATTTCCAGAGAATGAGGTTATTGACATTGCTGGAAAATATTTGTTTTTTGGTCCATTTCTAGAAGGTCAGGTTATAGTTATGGCTGGAAAGTTTCTTTTCAAATTCAAATCTGTGGTTGCACATATGTGACTGGCTGAATGAAGAAAGTGAAGAGTGAGGCATGGTTTCTCACCAAAGGGAGGACTTTAATGCAAGGTTAAATAAACCACCAAAGAATAAACCAAAATTTGAAGCAGGCTTTCAGAAATCCAAGGTGGGAGGTATGCTGTGTAATATTTGCCAAAGTTGTTGTGAGAAAAACCCACTTACAAATCAGAAATCATCTGTTTCAATTAGGATGTCAACTCTTGCATGGCTTGCCAGATCACATGCATTTTGGAGCAGAGATATCCATAATGCAGTATCTGTAACTGGACAGTTTTGCAGAACATCCATAAAGAAGTTTCCTATGCATATTCCCCATATGACAGCAGACTGTGGAAAGGGAGGTTCTCAGCATAGAATGCTGTTCATACACAGGTATGTAATGGATTAGAGTCAACAGATAAATGCTATTTATACACAGGCATGAAATGAATTAGAGTCAACAGATGAATGCTGTTCATACACAGGCATGAAATGGATTAGAGTCAACAGATGAATGCTATTCATACACAGGCATGAAATGAATTAAGAGTCAACAGATTAATGCTTTTACAACTAGAGAGGGCATCTAATGGGGATTATGATTAATTATTAGGAGTTTTGAGTCCTAATAGATTGGAGCAGGAAGAAAAATGGAAGCATATTTAAGTGTTGGGAAAATAATAAATTATGGTGATCCCCCCCCCCATTTTTATCTACTCTCTCCCCCCCCCTTGTTTTGGTGACATGGAGGGAGACCCCTGCTTAAATAATATTCTGGCAGCATCTGTGAAGTGTGCATAGGTACCCATGCAGAGTAAAACAGGTCAGACTTGTACAAATCTCAGTGCATGGCATTTTCTTCTGATCTTGCTGGATTTTTTCAACTCTTCATGCATAGAATGATGCTATCAGCTGATGTCCTAGCTGAAAAGTCCTTTTAACCAGACAGCCAGCTGTCCAGTGCCACCTTTGATTAGAGGTTGGTTGCATTGATGAGTCTGACTGCCAACTTGATTTTTCTTTCATATGTTGTCTACTACACCAGTCCATGTGTTCAGTCTATGAATATGAATACGACCATTCTGCTGCTGGCTCCATCAACAATCCTGGCTTTACTGACTGCCTGTCCAGTCATTCCAATTTATGGCTTACATTGTGGGCAAGTACTAGAAAACACCATTTATGGTAACACTTCTCTTCCACATGGTATGCTTTTCATAGATATTGTTACGACTGTTTGCTACGGTTCTTTCAGTCATAACATATTCTGGGTTCGCCTGGTACTGGCCTGAGGTGAAATGAATGTAGTATTTTGATTGTGGTGTTTATATTGTTATTTCTGTACAAGAATAGGCTAGAATGACAGAAGATTATAGAGAAGAACGAAGAAATGTGATGTAAATAAATCCAGAATAAATTATGTTTAACTTTTTATTATGTTCTCTTATTTTCTTTTTCTAATACTCACAAGATCACAATTACATTGACATACACGATAATAACATTACTTCATGGCATGCATTTATTGTACGCCATAAGCAAACAAAATTAATTTTAGTACACAATTTTTCATGTATATTTTAAGAAACAACGATTTTAGCATAAATATTTAATAAACTGAATTTGATACAATAATGGTTATGTTTTTTTAACAAAAGTATAATCCTATTGGTAGAGAATTGTACTAACCCTATTTATAGAAACTCTTTATAAAATATAGCCTTCAAATGAAAATCTGGGCAATTCTGAAACTTTAGACAACATAATCATTGGAAACAAGGTACATGTATGCAACATTTTAAATAATCATACTAAACATATAGATAAGATAAAATTGTGAGACTGGCATAGCAATATGGAAGGCATCCAGGACATGGCTAATCCCAGAGGTGAATCCATGGACAACCTGTCAGGTTCAGGACCCAGATTCTGATATAGAAAGGATCAAGTTCAGCTTTACAGCTAGGATCAGAGCTAACATTAAAGCAGCAGTCAAAGAGATCTATAGGATCTTGCCACAAGCTGAGTTCCTACCACCACTGTCATCAAACAAGGTGTACTGTATCATGGCTTTTGTGAACCTTCTGTCGACTCCCACAATCTCTTAAGGTTCAGGACCCTAGCAACTCCATAGCCTTCTTTGCAAAAAGCCAGATGCCAGCAGCATTCATTTCTCCCACTACAGCAATTTAGATGTCATCAATGGTCGGAGTACTGGAGAGGAAGCCTATTTTCTCCTTAATCTTTTTAATAAATGACAATGACTCTGTTCTTGCCACCTTCTTAAAGTATTCCTGTGGGTGCCAGGCTCCTTCATTTCTTTCAAGTTTGGATCAGCTTTCTGGTCAATAAAAGGATGATCCATGCTCTTTCCAAGAGGCTTTGGATTTTGTTTGACCTGCTGCCACCACTGTTGACATTTTGGTTTGGAAGCAGAGAGTGGAACTATTCAATCGGCTGTTTTATTTCCTGACTTTTCCTGTACCTGAATGTGAATGGACTGGCAGCAGGTGATAGATGTGATCCAGCCCAAGAAGTTTACAGTCATGTTGGACTTCAGGATGAAAATCACACAGTCAGTTAATATGAAAGTCAGTCTAAGTTTGGCAGAAAACATACATACATCTTTTCAATACCAAACTTAAATAAAAGTGATGGAATCTGATGGATTTTGCATTTTCCGACATGACTGGAACACGTTAACTGTGCTGTGAAAGTTTCGTTTTTGTAGGGAAAATGTTTATGCTTTCGAATGCTACTAATGGCGCTTAAAATGCACATTAACCTTTACTGACTTGGGTCATACTGTAAAGTAAATGTGCTTCATCAATCGTTACTTGATTGTGCTATGTTTTTCCACTCAATTCAGACCAATATAACCTGTGACAAAATTATTGAATATTTTAAAGCTGTGTGCGTGCATATTTTCGATGGAATTGCTTGTATTGTGGATTCAATGTATATGATGAGGTTCGTGGGTGAGTAAACGATGTTGATACTATTCATGCTATACATTAGATGTGTGTATGTATGTGTATATGTTTTCTCTGTTTTCGCTACAGGTGTATTTCTCATTTAATATGCATCAATTTAAGATGGTAACTGTGCTGATGAAGCACTTATTTTACCACTTGCATTTATTACCACCCCACCCCCACCCACAATTTTTTTTAGGGGTACATGCATCATTTTCTTCAGCTAACTGACCTGGTTGCTTATAACATGGTTCGGTCTATAACGTGGTCGAGTTCTGTGGCTCCCAACTACCGTGTTATAGTGGGGTCACACTGTATGTATGCATTTATGATTTTGTTGTACTGTGCACATAACATGGTCTTGATAATGTAATAATTATAATAATATTAATAATAATCGTGATAATGATATTTGGGGCATGGTATTACCAATTATAAAAGGTGAACCTGTTTGCAAAAGTCATCTATGTTCAATGGCCAGTTTTCCCATGAGATGATCACTAGTGACTGGTTGGCTGCATATGCACTTATTTTTTATACAAAGGTTGTAAAGGGCTTGTGTGATTATGTTGGTATATATACTTAAAGGTTGTAAAGGGCTTGTGTGATTATGTTGGTATATATACTTAAATTTTGAGTATGCAGTTATTATCCAGTTTTTACAGTAACATGGATTAAAAGATAGTTTACATACAAGACTATTAGAATCTTTCACATGCATGTGGACAGCATAGGAGTATAAGATTGGTATGTGGACAGTACAGGAGTACATGTATAAGATTAGTACATGAGTCCAGGCCTGCAATGGCATGTGGACAGTACAGGAAGACTTTGTACCAGAGCCTAGGCCTGCCATGCATACAGTCAGGATAAATTTTGCACCATGGCATGTGGGCAGGATAGGAGAGATAAGATTTGAACCAGGGTCTAGGCCTGCCATGGATCAATGCATGTAGGCAGGATAGAGAGATAAGATTTGTTCCAGGGTCTAGGCCTGTCATGGTATGTGGGCAGGATTGGAAGATTGTTGTTGTTGTTGTGGGGTTTAACGCCATTTTTCAGCACATGATAGGCTATGCATGGTGGTCAGTATTAATGGTGGAGGAAGAAACTGGGAAGAACCACTGACCCACAAGAAGCTACTGGCAAGCTTTCTCACATGCCCACATTGGCCGAATCCTAGACTTGAACCCACTCAGACAGGTGAGATGGTAGTGATCCGTAACGGAGAGCGCTTTAGACCACTCAGCTACTCGGGGCCCCGGATAGGAAGATAAGATTTGTTCCAGGGTCTAGGCCTGCCATGTTATGTAGGCATGATAGAGAGATAAGATTTGTTCCAGGGCCTAGGCCTGCCATGGTATGTAGGCATGATAGAGAGATAAGATTTGTTACAGGGCCTATGCCTGCCATGGTATGTAGGCATGATAGAGAGATAAGATTTGTTACAGGGTCTAGGCCTGCCATGGTATGTAGGCATGATAGAGAGATAAGATTTGTTACAGGGTCTAGGCCTGCCATGGTATATGGGCAGGATAGAGAGATAAGATTTGTTCCAGGGTCTAGGCCTGCCATGGTATATGGGCAGGATAGAGAGATAAGATTTGTTACAGGGTCTAGGCCTGCCATGGTATATGGGCAGGATAGAGAGATAAGATTTATTCCAGGGTCTAGGCCTGCCATGGTTACTGAACATTGGGAATATTCTGTTTCTTGCATGCATTATTTGTCAGCAGTCAACTTTTGCAGATATGAAACATTCATTTTTTACTTATGTGCATGTTAGATCTCTGACATGAGGTAACTGAAGAAAAGGTTGGGTGTTAACTTATGTATATCCAGGGCACTTGTCGTATACCTGGATTACATCTTACAGAAATACTTCAAGTTCAGTTTGGGTTGAAGATCTGAACAGTCAGTTTCTCTCATCATTGCTGGGCTTTCTTGGGCACATGGAGAATTTAGATTTCATCCATTCTGAGCAATTTGTTCATCTTGGTATTGAATCCCAGACTTATCTTAGTTTGACTTTCTCCCAATGCATTACTCAAATTCCAATTCAAAACAAACTCTCAGAGTGTTTATTCATATCTTTTCCAGTGGCCAGAATGCGAAAGCAAAGCTCTGACCAGTGACAAGACTTTCACTGGCTCAACAAGTTTATAGCAAACTTAGCTTCAAGATGAAAGCATCACAATCAGTATGACTTTCTGTAAAGAGAAATGAGTGTGTGATCAGTCTCACCCTGATTGTTGCCTGCCTTTATATCCTAATTAACCCATCTTCATGCAAGTTCCTTCAGTTCCAAAGGACTGTGCATCAGTTTCAGGCATTCCTGTTGAGACTCCACCTCAGTCCATGGACTTTCACTCAATGCCTGGACTGTTAACCTCAACAACAGCAACTGTGGTGTGTCTAGATCATGGGTCTCAAACTCAAACCACCCTGAGGGCATTTTAGATGGCCCAAGGGCCCCACCACCTTTGTTATCTCTCATGACACTTTGTGGTGCCAATCATTTTGCAGGCCGTATGATATGGCTTGGTGTACCATGTGTTTGAGACCCCTGGTTTAGATGACCTTTTACAAAAACACATGGTAAGTTCAGTTCTGAACAGTTTACTCTTCCTTTCCCAGCTTTTCTTTCCTGACTCATCCCAATTTAATTTGCCATCCAAAGCAAATTATATTGATTGTCAAACTCACTGAGTTAATCAATCACCAAGAAGGCTTGCATTTTGGCAAAGGAGTTTTTGCAAATCCTCAAACTCTTTTATGCAGCCATAGACTTTTTTCTCAGCTGAATTTATATGTACCCATTGCAGATGGCTCAATCAGCTCAGTGGCACCCCTTATCCAGTTGTCTAGATAAGACACTGCTGCAGTGACAGAATAGAATGTGGCTGTTGGCATGAACCCCTAGGAGAACACCCATCTAGAAGTTATAGTCTGTTCAGATGCCACAATGCATTTTTGTGGTGCCCAGCTTTTGCTTCCCTTCACTACAGTCAGTAGCAACTGATGGGAAAAGGATAGTGCACTTTACGTAAATTGCTTGGAAATGAGGGCCATAATCATTGTTTCATTCCTGGCAGAACCTCCTCTACAGGATTCATTATTGAGGAGAAGTCAGACTGGAAGATGGCCTATTTGTGTCACTGGGTCTGGGCAGCAGATATTCAATTGTTCATTTGAGACAGGATCTGGGGATATTACTTCCCTCAACAGTTATGATTCCAAGAATGATTAATAGAGGTAGATACATAAAACATCATCACAATCCAGTATAGAAAATTGGAATAATTATTAATTAAAATGCATATTTTCAAAAGGACTGCCTACATAGCTGCAGGCCACACAATGTAAAGGACTGGGCCACATGCATCCCATGGGCTGTGGGTTCTAAGCACCTGGTGTAAGAGTTCACAGTGATTACAATTTTTGGGCTATTATCACTCAGTTACAGATTGGATTTATTCTTCACATGAGAATCTATATCAAAATGTCCTCTGGAAGGATGGCCAAGGTAGAGGTTGGATGAGCATGTATTTCCTCCTCCTTTTACCTTTCTCCTAACATTAATGTGCTTGGGTAATGAACTTGATGAAGAAGTGAAATTTCTAGCACAATTTTTTTTTATAGAATACTTATCAGATCATATTACAGTTAGGCCCTCCCACACCTGCCCACAAATGTGAGCATCCTTATTGATGTATCACTCAAGTGTGAACTGAAGAACATCTGGAATGAAGGCAGCCAATAAGATAGCATGGGAAGGTAATTACAGTATCTTGGAATATGGGCAGCCAATATGATAGCATGGGAAGGTAATTACAGTATCTTGGAATATGGGCAGCCAATATGATAGCATGGGAAGGTAATTACAGTATCTTGGAATATGGGCAGACAATAAGATAGCATGGGAAGGTAATTATAGTATCTTGGAATATGGGCAGCCAATAAGATAGCATGGGAAGGTAATTACAGTATCTTGGAATATGGGCAGTCAATAAGATAGCATGGGAAGGTAATTACAGTATCTTGCAATATGGGCAGCCATTATGATAGTATGGGAAGGTAATTACAGTATCTTGCTATATACAGATAGAAAATATTAATTTTTCATCATTCCAAGAGGACTGAATTCAGTAAGTAAGGGACATTAATGCCTAACATTAATGTGATCAGGCAAGCATTCCAGGTAAGATATAATTGTATTTTTCCCATGTATTCAGGCAAGGTTTTATGCAGCAATCCATGTATGATTCCTGTATACACGTACATCCTTCTACTGTGAGATATAATTATATCCTAATCTGCCATAGAATTGTTTGAATGTTTATTACACTTATGTTAATGTTGTGCAGTTTTAAAAAATTCCTATTTCATTGCAGTTTCTAAAGATCATATCAACAGTGATTGGAAAGGACATTCAGCCATTCCTTGACCAATGGGTGTATCCTTTTTTCCACAAACATCAGACCCATACACAGATTTCTATGCTAACATGTTTGTCATAATAAAAAGCAGGTTCTTAAACGTGAATTGAAGTTCATATTCTTGAGTAGTCAGGTAAATTTTTAACAGTAATTCTTGTATTCAGAATTTTTTGTCACATAATGAATCAACACAGAAATCAAATGATCATTAATCTGCTACAAGAAATTACTTTTTTTTCATTCACTACTGATATCCTGATGGGATAAGCATGGTAGAGGGTTATTCTTTGTATTTACAGTGTGGAGTACTAAGACTATAATGCCCCAAGTGAGCATGGATATTTAGTTTGGAGTACTAACATTTTATTGCCCTAGGTAAGCATAGGTATTTACAGCATGGAATACTAACATTATAATGCCCCAGGTAATCATAGGTATTTACATTGTTGAGTGCTAAAAACATTATTATGCCCCCAAGTAAGTATTGGTATTTACAGTGTGGAGTCTAAAATTATGATTTCCCAAGGTAGTAAGGGTATTTACAGTGTGGAGTCTAAAATTATGATTTCCCAAGTTAGTATGGGTATTTACAGTGTGGAGTCTAAAATTATGATTTCCCAAGTTAGTATGGGTATTTACAGTGTTGAGTCTAAAATTATGATTTCCCAAGTTAGTATGGGTATTTACGCTGTTGATTGCTAACATTATTATGCCCCAAGTTAGTATAGGTATTTACAGTGTGGAGTACTGAAATTATGATTTCCCAAGTTAGTATGGGTATTTACAGTGTGGAGTCTAAAATTATGATTTCCCAAATTAGTATGGGTATTCACACTGTTGAGTGCTAACATTATTATGCCCCGAGCTAGTATGGGTATTTACAGTGATGAGTACTGAAATTATGATTCCCTAAGTTAACTTGGATACTGTCTACATTACCATACACCTGTGAAATCTGGACAGTGTACCAGCATCATGCAAAGAAGCCGAACCACTTCCGTACAACTTACCTCAGAAGACTCCTCAACTTCAAGTGGCAATACTGGATCCTGGATACTGAGGCCCTTGCCCAAGTAGGCCTGCCCAGTATCCACACCATCCTGATGCAGTTACAGTTGTGATGGGCAGGCCTTGTAGCCCGCATGTAAGACCACTGGCTTCCAAATAGACTTTTATGGCAAGCTAGAACAAGGAAAATGCTCCAAATGAGGCTACAGGAAACTCTACAAGGACACCTTGAAGGCATCTTTGAAGGATTTTGGCATAAGCACTGACACATAGGATATGACTGCTCAGAAAAGGGGCATATGACACCCCTCCATCAGAAAAAGCACTGCAGCTTGCAAGGCCTACAGGACAGCTGCAGCAGAACAATGGAGGCAGGCCAGGAAAGCCCAAGCCAGAGACCCCAATATCTGCATTGCTGCCATCCCCTTTCCACACTGCCATAGAAGATTCAGAATGCACCTCAGCCTCTTCAGTCACCTGCACAGCCACAGACCTATCAATCCCCCGCAACACTGAATGACTAAAGTAGTCCTCATCATCTCAACAGTCAGACTATCTACATCTGGTAGCGGTTTCTTTCATTTTCAGCCTGATACATTGATTATTTATGATAAAGAACATGTATTGCTTTCCTATTAGTCTCTTGGTTGAAGTAGAGCACTTAACAGTTACTTCTGTTGGCTGACTTTAGCTATGGAATATGCCAAATTTAAAAAATCAAACCACTCATAATTGTTGTTGCATACTATGTTGGCCTGTGGAACAATAACAGCTGCTAGAGAGGTTAGACATAGGATTTAATTATGTCAGATTATTGATGCTTTAACTGCAATGATGTGAACTCGTTTAAATAAAAATATGGCTAATTTTCTGATTATGGGGTGGCCAGCAACTGAAAGGTTGATGGATAACAAGACACCATCATAGATAGGAAATTGTTTAATTGACTTTTATTTGTTGATCTCAAATTAAACGTTTGTGTGAACTTGTGTGACACTTTCTATTAGCAGGACTGATGAGTTATAAGTATTGTATGCAATTAGGATTAACTATATATATGACAAAAGTTGGTGAAATGTTGATTACAGCAACCTTGGGGCAGCTGCAGTAATTGACTAGGCAAGCAGAGTTTTTAAGCTGGTTGCCCAGGAACAACCATGATTTTTAAAATTTTCCAACCTTTGTTTGCTTGAATCATTTTTGCAGTTGAAGTTGGTGCATACATGTATAAAAAGTCATGGAAGTTTCTGTTTTATTTAGAATAGTCCTACTTAGGATCTTCACCTGAAATTTGTTTCACACAGCTTAAAACATTTGTCATGAAGACTGAAGCTTTCCCATAGTTACAGATCTCTGTATGTGATGTGAACATTTACAGCAAGTATTCATCTGCGAATATTCACTGCAAGTATTCATCTGTGTGTGATGTGAATATTCCTGGCAGTTATTTGCATGTCATGTCAACATTCATTGCAAGTATTCATCTCAGTGTGATGTGAACATTTACTGCACATATTCATCTCTGTGATGTGAACATTCACTGCAAGAATTCATCTGTGTGATGTGAACAAACACTGCAAGAATTCATTTCTGTGTGGTGTGAACATTCACTGCAAGTATTCATCTATGTGTGTGATGTGAATATTCAGGGCAGTTATTTGCATGTCATGTCAACATTCATTGCAATTATTCATTTCTGTGTGATTTGAAAATTCATTGCAAGCATTCATCTGTGTGCTGAAAAGTATTGTTAATCATGATACCCAAATGACTTAAATTTTTGGGGCATTTCAGTTTTTGGGGACAGAGGATAGATTTATGCAAATGAAGTTGAACTAACTGGTTTGATGAAATTAATACCACATTAAGGTTTTTAATTCCTGTGCCTTTACATGATGGCATTATAATAATTTGTTTTTCCTGATACTATATTTCCAATGAAATTTTTATAATCGACACGTGCCCACATATCTGACTTGGATCACCCACTTTTTTTTCTTGAGGTAAGGGACACTGGGCTAAATTTGTAAAAATGTACATGCATCCTAAATAATATTTTTGGGTAATGCTTACCTAACCATAATATTGCAATGCCCACCTAAGCCCTCCGCATAGTTATGTCCCTGGAAGTGCATGTGCTTCAACTGTAGTAGTACCTGACAAAAGATGGAATTTGGTATAAGTCCATTCATAAGGAGATGAATATTGCCACCTGACTTCTGTCGCACAAAGTAGATGATATTTTAGCACTTTTTGCATTTTTAATGCTAAAACAAGCCATATGTCATTAACATATTGTTTTGCTTTGGAGTTGTGTTTGCAAAGAAGTTAAATGAAAAAGCATATTATTATTGGGTAATTGTTATCAAAGAAATTTACTTTAAAAATTGGTATGTCCATTGCAAACTACATATTCTTTGTATTCTTAATTTGATCTTTCAGGTGACTTCTTATTTCATTGTGTTTTTCATTATTATTAGGCTACAGCAGTACATGTGTGTGTTTCTGTCTAAAAGTCTATGTAGATTTAATTTCATATGTACATATATGTGTTTCTGTCTAAAAGTCTTAAATTCATATGTACATATATGTGTTTCTGTCTAAAAGTCTTAAATTCATATGTACATATATGTGTTTCTGTCTAAAAGTCTATGTAGATTTACATTCATATGTACATATATGTGTTTCTGTCTAAAAGTCTATGTAGATTTACATTCATATGTACATATATGTGTTTCTGTCTAAAAGTCTGTGTAGATTTACATTCATATGTACATATATGTGTTTCTGTCTAAAAGTCTATGTAGATTTACATTCATATGTACATATATGTGTTTCTGTCTAAAAGTCTATGTAGATTTACATTCATATGTACACATATGTGTTTCTGTCTAAAAGTCTGTGTAGATTTACATTCATATGTACATATATGTGTTTCTGTCTAAAAGTCTATGTAGCAGCAGAGGGGGCGAATCGGACATTTTGTCCAATCGTTATTTTGCTTAATTATTACTTTCTGCACTCAACGATCTAGTGTCGTCAGCGCCTGGTAAAAAAAAAACGACGACGTCGTTGGGGGATCGTCGCGTCGTCATTTGGTTTAATTAACACCTTCTGCGCGCTGATCCCCAGCGTCGTCAGCGTCCGGTAAGCACATCGACGACCGCGTCGATGTCATTGCCCCCTCTGCTGCTATGATCTTACAAACAGAGTGATCACTAACTCCTCCTCTTGCAGATCAATTAGGTTATTTGACTGATCGGTAAGTCTGAAATTAATTCTCGTTAAAAACCGATCATGGCATCGCATATAGACCGGATTAATCGGACTCTCAATGATCAAAAATCCCGGAGGGGCTGTTGGTGAAAACGAATAAAGGATATACCCCTGTTGAGCTTGATTTGATTGCTTGGTATCTACCTGGTAACTCCCTTCGATAACATCACACACTAGATTGATTGCTATCACCGATGCGATATTTACGTTGTATGGAGCAATATGCCTACCACCATCTCCGTTATCGTGTTTGAGGATAGTTGATGGGGGGGTGTCCGCGGGTGGATTCTCAGGCCATCCTAGTATGGTTCTTATTGAACTGTTATAAATATCAACCATATACCCCGGTGTGCTTATTTCAATCGTCGACGATAACGTCGGTTCATGAACCGTAATAGCGATTTTTGATTCTTTTCCTGTGATCGATTTTATCCTGCGTTGAAATTCTTTATTGATTTGTTCTATTTGGTATGACCCAGTTGGTATTGTAACCTCCTCCCAGTCTGGGGTCCCATCGGGTTTATTTGTCCGTGCAAAAACCAGCGAGTTATTAGGTTGTTGTCCGTTAAATGCGTCCGCTCGGATATTAGGCCAACTGTGATATATTCGCAATTTTGCCAGCGCTATTTCCTTCACTGGAACCGGCGACGGGAAGTTCACACTGAATTCTGGCTTCGTTGACGTTATCGATATCATATTTGTTTGTACCGGAGTGGTGTTCTCCGCGATCCGCTGAAGTAATTGAAACCCTTCGGGGTTCAGCGACATTATTATTATTCGTTGTCTTTAGTGTCTAATTTCAACAACCAGGTGGTTCCGGCTTCCAGTTGAAAATCCTCGATTTTTGACATCGCGGAGCTATATAACTGGACCATCGTGGAGAATTCAACATCGGATACGAACAAATTATCAATCGATAACGAGATCAACCCGGATAATTTCGAGTACGCGTCGGATACTATTTGATGTTTTACTGTATACTCGTTGAGTTTTTTCTGAAAACACGATGATATCTTCCTAGTGATTGCGTTGGCGACTCCAGCAACTGTTGTCATTGCGGAGATAGCGATTGGAACAGCGATCGGGGATGTCGTGGTCACCGTGGATAAAATAACACCGGCGCCAGCTACTATACCCGATACCGAGTACACGACCGCGTCGATGGCGGTTATTTTTCGGCGGTATTTTTTTATTTTTGCACGGTATTGTTCGGAAAGCGTTTTCAAGTTCGCGGAAAATTCTTTTGCGGTATCGAATCGATATTGATGTGACGTCGGTGATACCTCTGATTCAACTTCCTTGGTGGTCATTTTTATTTTAAAAGAGCTAGTGTTTTTAATTACTTAGATTCGCTGCAAATTCCACATACCATGTAATGTTTGCCCGGGCTAGATTTCCATCAACGGCATAAATTGTAAACTTTTCAGTTGCGTTCCTGTCTATAATTGTTGATATTGTATTGTTAAACCCGGATGAACTCGACGATAATATATTAAACTGCATCATTGAAACCAGTGTCAATCGATAAATACCCTTAACAGTTGCGGTAATATTTACTGTATTCTGTGTAGGAGTCCAATCGAATGATCCATGCCGAATTGTGTATACTGTGTTGATGATGTTCTCATGAGGGATTTTTATTTTTTCGAATTGCTCTGCTACTCTCGGTAGTCCGTCTTTAATCGCTTCAACATCAGTTTTAATCGTTCCTATTTCCTGTATATGCGTGTCCACATCTTTTTTGTTCGCTGCAACCCTAGTAATGAGTGTATTTATTTCCTGTATATGCGTGTCTATACTTTTTTTGTTCGCTATAACATTAATTTTGAGTACTTCTATTTCCCCTTCATGCACGTCTATACTTTTTTTGCTCGCTATAGCATTAGTGTTAATTGTTTCTATTCTCTGTCTATGCGCGTCTACATTATTTATGATCGTTACAACATTAGTTTTGATTGTTTCTATTTCCCGTGTATTCTCGGTCATACTTTTTTTGTTCGCCGCAACATCAAGTTTGATTGTTTCTATTTCATATGTATGCACGTCTATACCTTTTTTGTTCGCTGCAACATCAGTTTTGATTAATCCTATTCCCCGCCAATACGCGTCTACATTTTTTTTGTTCGCTTCGACATCAGTTTTGATTGTTCCTATTTCCTGTGTATGCGCGTCCACACCCTTTTTGTTCGCTTCAATATCAGTTTTGATTGTTCCTATTTCCTGTGTATGCGTGTCCATATTATTTATGATCGTTGTAACATCAGTTTTGATTGTTTCTATTTTCCGTCCATGCGAGTCTACATTATTTATGATCGTTGCAACATTAGCGCCGATTATTTCTATTTCCCGTTCATGCGCGTCTACACTCCTTTTGTTTGTTGCAACATCAGTTTTGATTGTTTTTATTTCCTGTCCATACGCAGTGATATCATTTATAGTTATTGTAATCTCATCCGGCTTGGTATTTTTTTTACCAAAGAATTTATCAAAGTTGTCATCGATCCTGTTAACATTTTTTCGCAACGGGGGTAAATTGGCCGACATCTCCATAAGATCCGAAATAGCATTTTTTATTTTTACAAGATTTGGTTCGTCTGCCGTCGGGGGTCCCCGAAAAAATCTTTCGACAATGTCTCGCATTTCGCCGATGTGCGTTATTATCGACCTGAACTGTTCTCCCTGCAAGTTAAATTCACCACGTAAACCCTTTAACGAATCCGACATGGTTACATAATTGTTGCCAAGTGTACTTATTTTTCCATTTATCGTCAAGATGGATTCACCCGGTTTGAGTCGTCCGTCGCTGGTATACAGCGCGATAGTGTCCTCGGCGGCATCACGCTGTCGTATTAAAACGTCATTCAGTGACACATTACCGGATTTCAATTTACCCTGGCGGTCTTGAAATACAACTATTTCGCCCGGGTCAACACTTGTTAGATTCAACATATCAGCGATTTCATCCTCAATTAGTTTTTTTATGTCGGCGGCGGTCGTTTCCGCGGATTGTTTCAGCGCCGAAACCGGTCGCCCCCAGATATCAATCATTATTATTGTAAATGTTATTCTCTAAAATCCGTTGAGCTTCTACAACCCCACTAGTGTATTCGTTTACAACCACATGAGGTGGTTTCCGCGATGATGAAATCGCCGCGAGTACGTTCAATACCTCACGGCCACATATCGGTGGGTCACTTAATCGCTGTGTTGGCAGCGTGGAATAAAAAACCCGGGCTGAACACGCCCGGGCTGAACACGCCCGGACATACCGCATGAACTCTTTCGGCGGGGCTAACCCGTATGAATCAAAATAGACGATTGCACGCGGATCAATCGCGTACGCAACCCAATGAGTTCCCGCTCCGGAGGACCCATCGAGGTTAATTATGCCTGTTTCAGTATTCCTTGGGGCCGCCGGTAATTGATCCCTCATAAAAACACCTCTGAAGTTTTTTATCGCTAGCGCGTTTGCGGCGCCTATTAAATCAAAATTAGACATGGGAGTCATTGACTCCCGAGTCAATAAACGGTTCCTGGTAGTCTTAGACCCTTTCCCGAGTACCATGAATACGGGGTTCCCGGTAGTCTTAGACCCTTTCCGGCCACGGGTCGTTTTTTTTTGTAGCCTTTCCCGGTTGCCTTCTTCAATGCCATCCCCGCCGCGGTACCAACGGCTCCTAACGCCGCCGCCTTAGCCACTGCTGGTGCGGCCGCGGCAATCAACGCTGGAATCGCAGCTAACAGTGGAAATATCCCACCGGTCCTTTCCATGTTTTTAATTGCTGCGGCTGAAAAATCTATTTGAACACCCTTTTTATTCTTCATCGCATCATTGAAATGTTTTATTTGACGCGCCGTCAACGATATCTTATGATTACCACCTGCCATCTGTGACGGCTTCAGCGTTATTGTGGTCCCGCATTGTTTAGCCGACTTTGATCGTAATTTCTTGACTTGACCATCAGTCAACTCTACACTGACGACACTATACGACATTTATTGTAAACGCGTTTGTGCTTTCAATTACATGTTTTCCACTGGTGCATCAATGATTCTCATTCGTCCACCAACACCTTCCAACAGCATTGATTTATCGCTGAGAATGACAGCAACCGCTCTGTAATTGGCACCAGCCGGGGCTATACGAGCTCGGAAGTGTATATCAACGACGGATTGTCTCGTTAAATCAAGATGTTCCAGCGAAAAATAATAAATCGGATACAGGTTTTTAAAATCAAGTTGTGATATTTGCAAACCAGTGTCGACGTTTTGATCACGACCCATATACGACAGCAATCGATGATACACACGTGCGATATGGTTGTCGCCGTAATTAAGCTGTATATCCTCGGATGGTTCCTGTTGTCCGTTTATTCTCAGCGAAACATCCCTGACTCCTAATTGATCAAATATCATATGACTGCGTTCTTGACTGCCCAATCGTTCCCTATTCTGTAGCGCTATAAAAATATGACGCGGGGCTGAAACACCCTGTTTTGACGCCAGGTGCCATGTAAACGTATCGGCGACGTTATCCTCTTTAGCATCAGTTGTTACCGCTAGCCAACTCAACAACGATTTCCCTCCCTGTTCCATAAATGCTAACAATCGTGCTTCCGTGGTAACTGATGGAGTCAACACCGGCATCCACAATGCCATTTTAGTTAAAACGACTTTACCGGCAGCGACGCCAGCAGCATGCCATATTGCATTGTTATCATCGTCCCTTCGCGTCAGCGCGATTGTATGCTTAGCCCCATAGATAACTTTTCTAACATTTCTGCAGAATCCAAATATGTGATGGAGTGGAATCGCGCATGAAAACTGCCGGCGTGGTCTTTGCAACATCCCTACTCTTGTTGCGAATCCTAGATTGTAATCATTGTTGATACTCTTTATAATATTGAAATTAGCGCCTGGTCTTGCTCTGCGGTCTGGATTGGCTGCTTCAGCCTGTGGGTCAACTGCGGTATCTCTTTCCGCCAGCACGTTAACGTACTGAAGATGGTCAGCGTTATCGGTGGAGTCCTTTGCGAACATTATAGATGGGCCCGCCGATCTTGTATAATCATCCGAGTATCTCGCCAACCCAATTATCGTTGTTGCAACATCAACCTCGCGTTCTATTGATTCAATTTCTCGCCCGTCAATAAGATATCTGGCGCTCTCAAATAACGCCATGATACCGTTGTTGACGAAGCCAACTCGAACACGATGGTCATCTGCGTATGGTGCATTATCGGCGGCATTTGTCACGAGTTCTCCCTCGATTTCGATAAACGCTTCACACGGCAAAAAATATTTACTGGTATCTTGGACTTGAAGTTCAATTCGCGATCGTAGGTCGGGTTGCGCTGCATAATAAGAATAAAATTGATAATCACGGACAGAATCATCCCTGCGCACTGGGGCGTCCATATCAAACGCGGGATCAGCGGTTCGCGCAAACATTTTATTATTTATCATGTTGACGTTTTCAATTGCGATTTTTTCGTCGTAAATTCTTTGAATTTAAACCACTTCCCGCTATCGCGTTCATGAGCGCGTTGGTTGCCGCATCGGCTGATGGCGAAGTCGCCAACGACGGAGTCGTCGCCGCCAACGACTCTAATTTTTCTTCCACGGCGTTATTTATTACTTTACTGACATTCGCAGGCATCACTGTCGTTGATGGCATCTGTTTTTTTCTTGAAAATCTCTTGGATTTCACCAACGACATTAGTTTGTCCCGCGCGGCTGAAAGCGCCTTTCCGGCAACATCTCCAATAGCACTAATACCCTTATCACGAATAACATCAATAGCCTTCATTCCTAATTGTTTGGCTAACGGCGCTACTTTTGGAGCCATTCTTGTAAATAACCCCGCAATGGTGCTACCGAGACCATCTCCATAGTACGCGCGGTAAACAGGCAATCGCGAGTTTACCACGTAGACGAGTACTGGTTTATCATGGTTGTAGTGTATGATCATCCTTATTAAAAACACCAGTTTTCCAATTAATCATCCACGAGTTCGTCTATGAGCGTTCGATATGCATTAATGTCCATAATACCGCCTGCAAATAACCGCTTGCAAATATCAGCGGCCTCATTGATTATTTCCGGAGAGTTATTTCCGGCTCGTTTTCCTCCGATTAGTACCTCTAGCCGTGATATATCACTGAGAACACTACCAGGACAGGTAACGCCGTAGGATTCTTTACCAACAGAGTATCCTTTTCCTTTTTTTGGTGTTATACTCTTAACTTCCTTGTGGAATGCGTCGTAATCGGATTTACTACGATGTGGTAATGCATCTTTATGTTTACTCGCTAAATACACTATTCTTGCCCAGTCCTTTAACGACTTTATATTTTTCTCGTAACCGCTATTGATATGCTTCTTATCTCGTATGCTCTTAGCAAAATTGTTGGCAGCAAAATTAATTAATTCTTCCCTGTTGCTGAAGCCTCTAATTTCATCTATTGTGCTCTTCTTGAGTACAGTACGGGGTATATTCCCCTCTTTTTCTTCCGGTATTTCTTCTTCTGGTGTTTCTTCGGGTATTTCTTCTTCTGGTTCTTTCGCAGTAGCGCCTAGTTCTTCCTCGTCGGCCATTGTAACATAAGGTTCTTGTGGTTCGGTTATAGCGAGTGGTGGTGGCCTCCGTGTTGTAGCAGCCGCTATTTTCGCAGGGAGTGTTTCTAAAGACCTTTTTGTTTGTTCGGTCTCTGCCGCTATCTTTTCAAGCGCACCAAGAACGGGTACAGTTGCCGCCGTAACATCTTTGGTCGCTTTAGTTACCGGGGCAAACAGTTGTTCGCTTCCAACAGTAAAATCAGTTTGCATTTGTTGCCGCGTTTGAAGTTGTTCTCGGACCCTGTCTCGTAACGGTATGAACTTTTTAAGCGCTGCTAGTCGCTCTCTGGCTAGCCGAGTAGTAAGTGATTCGCCTACCATTATTGCAATTGCGAAGCAATTTCTAATTTCTCGCCGGAGTTTTCGTCTATAATCCTTCTAATGTTTTTGATTTTACTAGAAATCTCCCGGCGTCGTTCATAAACACGTCCGAGTTTTTTTCGTATTATTTCAACGGCAGTGAATAGTCCAATGAATGCATTTGCGTCATTGTGGTACAAGTTTTCATTAATCGTATGTTGCAATCGTTTTATAAAAAAGTACTCGCGGGCCAGGGTAAAACGCCCCCGTTTCGACTGTTCGTTAATAATCTCATAATCGGATAATATTTTTTCACTGTCGAGACCATCAGATAATTCAATTCCTTGATTTTTTAATTTTGAAATCTCAGTTAATATATTATTGATGTCTTCGATATTCATTATTCTTATAAAACATCTTGTTTTTAAATAAAAAAAATGAAACCCCGTGTATCAATTCCGAAGGTGTTCATACTTTGTTTTCTTCCGGAATGGACAATTTATTGTCAGCGCCGGTGGCCTTGTCAGCGCCTATGGCGCTGGTGACTTCGTATCTACATATGAAAATCGAATTCTATACCCGGTCTTTTTTGAGATTGCTGTTTGATATACTCGTTCTGCAACAAATCGTATTGAGGTGATACAAATGTCAAAATATTTTCCTGCTTCATTCATCGACTGAAATATTTTTTCCTCGTGAGTTGTTGTATCAAATGACCTTACGGGTTTTGCTTTCTTTGGGTATTTACCGGTTTGGCCTTTTTTACTATTTTCACTCTGAGAGACAGTTTGCAGGTTTGTAAGAGAATTATCAGTCTTATTACTATTAATATGATCAATCACAAGTCCATTCTCGATTAATCCGTGGAAACATTCATAGATGATTCTGTGACAGAGATATTTTTTCCCTCCAGCAGTAAACATCAAATACCCGTGATTATTTACGGTGCCAACTGGTTTCTTCAGTCTACGATTTCTAACAATGCCGTCGCGAGACGCCTCGTAATTGACGAGCACAGGATGCGGCTGAAATTCTTGGTCCATTTGTATAATAATACTACTTGTCTAATTTATTATTTGGTTTAATTATAAATCTTTCAACGTAGTCTTGAGGGGTTTTGATGACGAAGTCTGCGGTGGGGTCAATGACGGCGTTTTTAATTCGCTTGTCATAATAGCGTTTTAGTTCCCTGTATCGCTTTCCGCCACAATTAATACACAACTGCGATTTTCCTCTTACACCGACGTGGCAAACCAAGCACGGGAGGGGGCCAAGAGAACCATTACGAACGCTTTGTAAATGATATCCGCAGAATTCACCTCTACATGATTTATTGCACGGGGTTATTGACCCAATCATCAACCATTTACAGTGATTCATTATACTATATTCTTTCATTTAAATACTTGTTTTAATTATATGGATGAGTTCGAGAGATTGGCAGTAATTAAGCCCCGGAAAAATATTAAGTTCAATCTCGATAGAGTCCTCAAGGACACACCAAAAGCGTTAATAAACGATAGAACCCTGTTAAATAAAATACGCGATTGTATCGATGAATTCAAACGTGATGGTGCATCTCATAGTTGGTCAACATTTCGAATTGATGGTGTTGTTGATGCTACCATGAACGACAACCGCGCAGCAATGATAATATCACAACTTGACGGTAAAAAGTATTTCTTCAGAGTAAAATTCATTGTCCGGGTGAAATCAGGCGATTGGATCATACGTGATAAATTTGAACCAGTTCTCAGCGACAAGAAAACAGTCATTGTCAGCCGCGACTCCAAGCCGGGGTTGTTAACCGGAATTGACAAACCATACTATGAACGAGCGTATCCTGAAACAGCAGTTGTTTATGGAATATACCCGTTAAATAAGAAACCTGATATCGGAAAACTGAAACCGATGAAACAGTCAACGGGGATAAATTGTGTAGCAGAACGAATAATAGAGCATTTTACAAATGCGTGTCGAGGAAACAAATTGACTGATTTACGACGTAGCAAAATCAACCAGTGGGAACTAACCGTAAAAGAGCGTGGAGCGACCATCAGCGACATAGCGAGATTAGAAACATCGCTGAGATTTCCAATAACCGTTACGACGATAACCGGTGAAGTATTATACGAATCGAAGTATAAATCGAAGGGAGCCCCAATCAAAATTATCGATCATAATGAACACGCATGGACGCCCGCGATCACAATATTTCCACGGGATAGAACAGTAAAGTATATACCCGAAGAATTCCTAGGAGAAGAATTCTCCCGGGATGGTTTTCTCGCGGAGAGGAAACTATTTGATGCTATTGCCTACTTGTGTAAAAACGATCCTGTATCAGTGTGGTTACTTCGCAGCGCTGAAAACGATGCGGATACCTTTGATCAGTTTGTAAGGCCAAACGGTGAATTATATCGCACTGAAGCATTTCACAACAGGATGAAAAAAACCGCCATAGAATTTGAGGAGCATGATGAACAACTGCTAACAAATTGTTTTACGATTCCATCGGTTGCGGCTCATGTTGCAGCAAGGAAAAATGCGTGGAGACCAACGCGCAAGGAATTTCTGCCGGATGTACAATCCAGTTGTTTGGAATACTATCACGGTGGATTATGGAACACTGAATACAACCGTGACGCTATGATCTCGGTTGATATGGTTGCCTGTTATCCAGCGAGTTTTCTCGGGTATGGATCCGCCGCCGAGTACTTTAGACGATTTGGACACCCCAGTCATGAAATGACTCGTGTTGCTATTAATGGACCACTGCCTGATTTTGATTTAACCGGATTCGCTCGCATAGTATCATTTGAATTCGCGGCAGGACTCCATCGCTGTTGCTATATTTGGATCGGTAGACACATGTCTGAAAAGAAGTGGCTGCCAATAGCGCTGCTACGGTATATGATTGATTGTAGCATGCTAGTTTCGTTGATTGTCAGTGACGCGATTATATCATACCGGGCACAGACTGAAGTCTGGTTACCAGAACCGGAGCGTCTAGATAGCATAATTGACGAATCCAGAAAAAACATTGATGCCGACGAGGAATATATCATCGAATGGTCCAGGAGGATATTCAACCAACGAAACTGCGAGGCAAAAGATCTCGGTAGAAGAATAATCGGTAAGTTCACACAAGGTGGAAAAAACTGCGACTACAAACGATATTGCTCACGGCTGATTATAGATGACGCAGAATATGATTTCGTAATCAAGGACGCAGTGGCAAAAAATAAATACGTGAACTGCAAAACAGCATTCTTGTCCAATGGAACAAAGTTGGGTACAGTTGTTACTTACGCCGATGGAGACAGCCCGGCGTATCCACATTTGAGGGCGTCTATGCTGGGTTATGCCGCTATCAATTTATTCTCGATGATAAATAGATTCCCCGATACCGCGGTTAGAGTAGCCGTTGATTCATTTTATATTGACGTAGCGTATAAGGGAAACGTAGCCGAGTTTACTAGTCCGGACGAGAGTTGGGGTACATGGAGAATTAAAAATGAAATACGACGCGATTATTCCCCGTCAGCAGATGTCACCGTTGAGAACGACTACTTACGCGGTGATAAATTATCAGAATGGTCTAATGCACCACCGTGTTCTGATCCAATTTGTAGACACAAGACGGTTTATTTAAGCGGCTGTGGCGGGTCAGGAAAGACGACTCGGGCAATTGAATTATTTCGAACGCGGGCAAGTATAATCGTGCTTACTCCGACCCATAGACTAGCGCGAGAGATAAAACAACGAAATGTTGACGCCGTTACTTATCACAGCTTTTTTCGATACAGCGGCGGTGAGTGGACTCCTGATCGAATGGGTGAAAAATTTATTCCTGGGGTTATCATTTGGGATGAGATATGTACTGTTTCGTTAGATACTTTACGAATGTTTCTTGATTGGTTGCTGCTCGCGAATACAGCGGTAATCATGTGTGGGGATCATGGCCAACCACCACCATTTGTCGGCGAGGGTCCACATGATTGGTTAAAGGGTTTTGTGGACTATTATGAAGAAACCGATACTGATTACCGAGCACTTGATGAACAACTGCGCGAGGTTAAAAAACTAATCAGATTACAGCCGGATAAAATTCAATGTGAAATAATCCGCGAGGTGATTCCGGAAACGCCGTTGAATGAATTCTGGGAAACATGGAGACCAAACGATTTGATTGTAGCGAGTAGAAAGATAGTCAGAGACACACTTCAGCGGAAGTTGTTTGCGTTGCATAAGGAAAAGTTTCCAACGCGTCCAGTGCCGTTATGTTATAGACCCGCGGACACACGGCAGCAGAACATTGAAGTTGAAATCCCGGGCCCGACAGCGTCAGGAACAAAAAAACAAATTCTCGTGCTGAATGATATCGTGCTCGTTGATATCAGCGTCGTCGAGGACGCGCTACGTGCTAATAAATCCCCGTGGACGCTAGGATACGCAACAACAATACATTCCTCGCAGGGACTAACCATCACGGACACAATTGTTTGGATGGTTGATAATCGCATCGAATGGTCGAATCTAGTCTATCTTGCAGTGTCCCGAGTACGAAGGATAAATCAGCTTCGAAGAATTGTTATTGACGGAGTCAGTGACGAAGCCAGTGACGGAGTCATCGATGCAAGCGTCATTGATAGAAAACTCTCGGGTTACCGCCAACAGGATAAAAAAAAACAGCGGCGTTTTGATATTGATGCCGAATTAATAATTGCGTTACGACAACAACAGAATAATCACTGCGCGAGTTGTAATTGTGTAATGCGCTGGCGTTATTCGGATAAAGACGCTCGCCAATTTACCGTGGACAGGATCGATAACAGTCTCGGTCATGTCAAAAACAATGTGAGGTTGACATGTCTTGAGTGCAATAGACGCAACGGCGCTAGTTAAGACCACGCGGGGGTAATTGAGTATCGTCAGGTATCACTTGTAGTTGCTCGCGTGTAAATCCGCGCTGAGGAGCAGTTGAATCCAGTCTGTAGATCGGTGGTCTACCAGTTGATCGTGTTATCGTTGATATGTTATGTGTGGTAACACTCCAAATAGGATCAGTAGCTCTTTTTTTACCGCCTTCAAGCTCTCCTGGTTCATATAGATATCTCACGGTGACATTGCCGAGAATCGGCTTGGAAACGCTATTTATTTTTGATTTTCCGGGTATATACTCGTATTTAATCGCGTCGCTGGGCTTCATGTTGATTGCTCGGGTAATCTCGTTATTTAACGCTGCAATTACACCTGGCAACCTTTTAACCCATTCACGAGATCGTTTTTCCTGAATGAATTCCTTCGCGTATTGATATCCAAATAACCGTTCAGCGAGAGTCCGATTGAATCGTTCAACAATTGCCTGATCACGATGTAGCGCAGTATGACCTCGTCGTACCGCGACGCTATGATGTTTCAGCGTTGATAAAACAGCGCCGCGAAATTCACTACCGGGATCAACTTGTAATAGATTTGGCCAGCGCAGAGGGCCTCTTCGATAAATTCTTTCAAACGCAGCGGCTACTTCAGTTGCCGACTTTGTTTTTAACGGCTCCGCTTGTTTGTATCGACTCGCAACATCAACTACGGTTAGCGCGTATTTGTAACCGTTGTCATGCGGCAAAAATAGTATATCAGCCTGATGAACTTCATTAGGTACGCTGACATCAAAGCGCGAGAAGTTGATTTGTTTAGGCGGTGGTAGATAGATTTGCCATATAGCCTGTTTGGATAACCAATTAGCCGCAGTGGTCTTTGTTACCTTTGCAGCGCTTGCAAGCTTACCAATTGCGGCCTTCCCCTTCCAGTATCCTCTCGGAGAATAATAGATGGATTCCATGTTGTTATTATAAACGCTATCGTTTTCAATTACCAGCGCCAGAAGCTCCGCTTCCAATCATTAATTTACCTTTCATAGCCGATTTTACCAACCATGAGGCCAATTTTTCTTTGACGGATTTATCAGGAATAGCATTTAATGCGTGAATTAATTTTACATCCGCGATATGACGCTGTTGCAGATCGCTACTTTTGTAAGCAACATCATGAGCTTGACACGCCTTATCGATAGCGTTTATTGGATACTCACCGGGTTTGGGCTGATTTTGATCATCGAGTCTAATATCTAATCGTGTTCCGGGGCCACAGTAGTTATATCCTGGGAGGTGTTTTTCTCCTGGATACTTTGCCCACGGGGTTCCGGGGAGTTTTGCCAATTTGGCTGCAATATCACCTCCTCGCTTTTTTTTAAAACATCCCCGGGTTTAATAGAAATAAATCTAAATTTCTTTGTACCGCATTGTACGCACTTACCAGTAAGCGCCGATCTGTTATTTCTCGTTGTAACGGTTGTCATATCATTTGTGCCAGTACGCACTCTACACTTTACACAATATAGATCCATAATTTATGTATAGAGATATGAATATAATTGATTTTTCGGCGACTAAAACAAGAGAACCAGTTAAGCATGTTGCAGCGTTACCAAACTCGATCCGGATGATTATCATCGGACCATCTGGATCCGGCAAGACGCAATTGTTACTCAATTTAATAATGAGATGGATGAAGTGGGATAAGTTGTATTTGGTTGCTCCTAGCGTAGATGATCAACGATGCTACGAGGTGTTGAAAGATTTCAACGAGAATGCGTCAGCGATCGCTAAAAAAAATGTTATTGAGTTTATTACGGATATCAATGATGCACCGGGTATTGATGATATTGATGGCGACGTTAACAATCTAGTCGTGTACGATGATGTTATGTTAGACAATCAAAAAAACCCAGCTAGGATATTTTCCAGAGGCAGGCATAAAAACACTGACGTGATATATGTCACTCAACGATACACTCAGATTCCAAAAGTAATTAGAGACAACTGTAATATTCTTGCTGTGTTCAACGGCGTTGATACACACACGCTACGAAATATTTGGCAGACATGGTGCGGCGGTGACATGGACTTTAATGTTTTTCGAAACTTTTTTAGTCATGCTCAGTCGACCCCACATGGATTCGTAACGATAAATTTACATGATCCTCGGACACGATATCGTATCGGATTTGACCAAATATTCGGTTAGTTGTAAATAATTTTCATTGTAAATAACTACTTAGCAGCAGAGGGGGCGATGACATCGACGCGGTCGTCGATGTGCTTACCGGACGCTGACGACGCTGGGGATCAACGCGCAGAAGGTGTTAATTAAACCAAATGACGACGCGACGATCCCCCAACGACGTCGTCGTTTTTTTTTTACCAGGCGCTGACGACACTAGATCGTTGAGTGCAGAAAGTAATAATTAAGCAAAATAACGATTGGACAAAATGTCCGATTCGCCCCCTCTGCTGCTTATGTAGATTTACATTCATATGTACAGATTTAAACAATGCAAATTTCAGTTGTAAGTGACACACAATCCCCAACTAAATTTTGTGAATTTTTGATAAGCAAAGATAATTGCATTTTCCTTAACAGCTGTGTATAGAACTCAAAGTGGATTCGCCCAGTTTCACGGAAATTTTGTGTTCAACAGAAAGAGGAATGTTGTGGAACTAGAAATAAAGCAGGATGCTACTGCCAAAGGATCTTTGAAATATGTAGTGAGTATATGCAACATGCATGCCTTTTGTTTGCAACTTTGCAAAATATTGAGAGAATTTGCAACAGGCAAGCCTTCTGTTTGCAACTTTGTAGACATTATGAATATATGCATCATGCATGCCTTTTGTTTGCAACTCTGCAGATATTGTGGGTATATGCAACATGCATGCTTTCTATTTGCAACTTTGCAGTCATTTTATGTATGTGTAACATGCATGCCTTATCTTTGCAACTGTGCAGACACTATGAATATATAAAATATGCACATCTTTTGTTTGCAACTTTTGCGGACATTGTTAATTCATTTATATTTGAGGGTATCCATTTTGTGGTTTTGCAAAAAAGTCATTTTCATCAGTGCTTAAATTCATTGATTGGTGGTACCATGTTTTCCACAAAAGGATCATTGTTTGATGGGATCTTTAAATGTTTGTTTTCAATTAGTGTGTGGTTTAAGTGTGTGGTTTGTAATTAATGTGTGGTTTAAATGTTTGTTTTGTAATAGCTGTGATTTAAATGTGTGATTTGTAGTAATTGTGGTTGAAATGATTGGTTTTTAATAACCACAAAATCCACAAGTGTTACCCCATGAAAAATACAGTAATTTGAAAGAGAAAGAACAATACTATCTCAAGGCCTTGATTTAAAAAGAGAAAAGACTTAAGACATATTTTCAGAGATATGTCCACTGCAAACAATTATATCCAGTCTCTCATTAAAAAAGAAGGGTTAACATGGCTAAATTACCTTGACTATCTTTTTAAAAAATACTTTAATTCAGTTATAAATGGAATTTTATGAGTTCAATGCCATGCACCTAATGGATTATTTTTATGGATATAAAAGGAGTGGTTTGAAATATTTCAAGATATATTTTATTGATTGCAGACATCATGAGATTTTTATTTTATTAGGAATAGCTAGTAATATTTTATAATCCAAGAAATTATTTTCTTGTTAGTGTTTGCAGAATTACATCTACTCAATTTAAGGAAAAATTCGGAAGACCAAGTGCAATCAAATCATCTCCTATCACATGCCCATAAGTTTTATTAGCAAAAATAATATGAAGGTCTTAAATTCATTGGAACTTGTGGATTTGATTGGAGGTAAAAAAAATTATCCCAGCCATATCTATATTGAGTTTGATTGGCTACAGTGTTTCTGACTGCCAGTCATTACACATGTTGTGAACTTTTTTATATATTGCCAGTCAGTCAGCACGTATGTTGTGAACAGTCCTTAACATCATCGATAATAGTGGATGTGACACAATCTAACTCTTTTATGATTTTGATTGGCTGCTGTATATACACTATTGCTGGTGTTGACACGTGCTGTGAACAGTCCTTAACACTATCCATAACTGGATGGAATGCAATTCCTCTGTCTATTTTATTTTTAGTTTGATTGGCTACAATGTATTACTATTCATTATTACTACTCAAGGCACTTGTTGTGAACAGTCCTTAATATTGCATATCATGCAGTCCCTTTAACTCATTGCTTACAGTATCAAAGACGCTGATTGACAAATTCTTCTTATTTGTTATATTATATACATGCCATTACTAATGAGTAAAACCCCGGTGAAGGAAGAAAGATCTGCCTCAGATACTTTTTATGGTCATTTTTGCTGAGTCATTTCTACCATGCAGCCTGATAACAATGACTGTCAAAGAAATTTAACTGAAGAAAACAAAGGACATGTTTCAAAACACAATAGAGATTACTGCAACGTTTATTTCAGGAAGTAAATTTTTGTAAGATATATTTTAGTGGTCTCAATCTGAAACTGTCTAGTCATGAAAAATTACCTCTTTAAAAGGAACTGATGTATGGCATGTGGTTCATTAGCAACACATGAGATAGGGTATGGTATTTTTATACATAGACTCTGGTGGAATACCATCAGTAACACATGAGATAGGGTATGGTATTTTTATACATAGACTCTGGTGGAATACCATCAGTAACACATGAGATAGGGTATGGTATTTTTATACATAGACTCTGGTGGAATACCATCAGTAACACATGAGATAGGGTATGGTATTTTTATACATAGACTCTGGTGGAATACCATCAGCAACACATGAGATAGGGTATGGTATTTTTATACATAGACTCTGGTGGAATACCATCAGCAACACATGAGATAGGGTATGGTATTTTTATACATAGACTCTGGTGGAATACCATATCTACTCTATTATAAGTTGTATCCAGCTGCAAACTGCACAGATCCAGCTCTGTTGTTGCATAATGTGAATGCAGATCAGAGACTTCTGTTTGTTCTACTGCTTATTTCTAACAGAATAGACCTGGATCTGTTGGTTTATTACACAAAGGTGTATCTGAGTTTTGTTGTTTGCAGTAGGATCCAACTTATAAGTGAGTACATATGGTACATCAGCTGGTCTGCCTTGTAAAGTCAGTGTTTATTGTGCAGCTTGTGATCATTATATTATGATGTCACTTTTTACCTAGGCGTTTTGTAGTGTGAGATATTGGGCATACAGTGATGTTACAAATAATGGCTCTCATTAAATTATGACCAAAACAATTCTTAGACAATTTTAATAATTGCAGTGAGAGTCCTCTGAAAGAAAATAATAAACTTAATGAAATGACTTTGGAATTTTTTGGCTATTTATGCCTGCTGTAAATTGGTGTTGCAAAAACCAGTGTGATCCTAATGTATCATACTAAAAATGTAACACACCTACATACCCTTTTCTTTTTTATTTGTTAAGAGGCATCTATGATCTTCAACCCGTGCATATTTAAACACTCAGTGGCTATTATTGTATGTGCAATTAGTAATTACATTTACTTTCCACTAAGAGAAGCACCAACCTATATATTTTTAAGTTATTTTAGGTTGCTTGGACCCTTAGCTATTTACAAAATTTGAAAAGTTAAATACACTAAAATTTTACAAACAATAAACCTTTCTATTACCATACTGACCGACATGAAATACACGTCTTCAGACAAATCATTCATCACACAGTGTATGATAAACGGTACTTTTTTGCTGAAAACATCTTAAAATATTAGATTTAGTACTGAAAAGAAACAAACAACAATCAAATTTTAGATTTAAATTGTCAGAAATTGAGAGAATTATGTTTCACTATTCATTAGCTCACTGAATTAATCAAATCAATAACATCTGTTTAAAACTATATTACTCACCTGCAGATAATTAAAAAAACTGAATAGCAGAAAAACAGAGGAAGGAAACCATTAAAGTGAAATTTATCATCTGGATAGTTTGTTGAGCACCTCCATTGTGGATAGGACTAAAACTTGTACCGAGTCACATTCAAGACAATGAACCGATTCCAGTTTGTGCCATCTAATAACAAAAATGTTTTTTGCTTCTTTTTTTTAATAAAAAGATATGTTCTTATCAACCAAACCCAATATACATGGCCACTGTTATGTGAATGAGTACTGGCCGAGTATTATGCAGAGTGGCAATATTAAGCAGACTATTCAGAATGAAGACCTTTATTTGAACGTTTATCTCTTTCAATAAAGGGTGACATAGTTTGCTTATACTTTTATGGGTGAGATTTTTTATCCACAGGTGAGTGATTTAGTTTTAAACAATTGTTATTCATTATATTAATGTGTCAGTGAGCTAATGAATAGTGAAATGTGGTCATCACAATTATGATTAGCTAATTAATTGTTAAAACAATCTCCACACACTTTTTGACAAGTTAATGGATAGTAGAAACATGGTCCTCACAATTTTGAATGAGCTAATGAATTTTGAAACATAGTCCTTACAATTTTTGACAGATTAATGAATAGTGAAACATGGTCCTCACAATATTTGACAAGCTAATGAATCGTGAAATATGGTCCTCAGTTTTTTATACATGGTCCTCACAATTTGTGATAAGCTAATGGATAGTGACAGGTCCTCACAATTGTTGATATTCTGGATCATTCTTGGAATTTGTCAGCTTTTGAGGCTATTTACCATTGCAAGCATGCTTCTCTCCAACTTTCTGAAAATGATATTTGGCTATCTTGTTTTATTAGTGTACAGCTGCATTTGTGCCCAAAAATGTTTGTACATAAATAAAAAAACTTGTGTCCCCATAACAAATTGTGTGCAAAAACGTATAGAAAATTCAGTAAGTTCCAGAAAATAATATAGCAAGAGGTGATTAAAGAAGAATCCTTGGTTATTTTTCAGGGTCCTTTGACTGTCACAATACAGGAATTGGATGGATCTTTTAACCACACATTTAAAATTGAGGAGAACAAGACCAAATTTGAGATTACCTGCCACTCTAAATGCAGAAGGTAAGGACATTAAAAAGTTTAATGGGAATAAACTGGTAGGGGCCTAGGTAGCTCAGTAGGCATACTTTTCTTTTATAGTTCTGTTTTCCCAGGTTCGGTCCCCAATGAGGACAAGAGTTACTAGGTTGGAGCTAGTATTTCCTAAGTAGTCACCTAATGCTGATAGCTACTGACACACTCAACAGTCACTGAAGTAACTTTTTCTTCCATGCAATTTGCACCCAGTCTTTGGTATGTTTACATGAACTGAATAATAAGTAATTTTGAAGTACAGTTAATTTACCACTGTCATTGATACTGTGAATAATAAGTTAAAGGAACAGCATCATTTCTAATATTAACAGTATGAAGAAATTTTCATGCAGTATGCCTCCATTGGCAATGGTGAACACAGTAGCCAATTAGGCTTGCAATAAAAAAGGTAAGGGAGGAACTGCAATCATATCATCTGATATAGACAGTATGATTAACTATTAATGCAGTGTGCCTCCATTGGCAATGGTGTACACAGTAGCCAATCAGACTTGCAATAGAAAGGGTTTAGAAGGAATTATATGATCATCTGATTTAGACATTATGAAGACCTATTCATCTTGTGCCTTGTTCTGAACACAGTAACCAATCAGGCTCACAGTAGACAGGGTAAGAAGTATGCTATTTTCTAATTAGAGCCAACAGCTCAGATTAATGTAATGCAATTACACATTATGTTCTGGATAGAACAGACTGGTGTCTTAGTTAAATGACACAATCCGATGGTTTGATTTTTTTTCTTTCTGATTGGGTTGACCTAATTTGTAAATTACATTAATATCAATATATGTGACTTAAGAAAGTGGTATGATTGGGTTGACCTAATTTGTCACAGTAAATTACATTGTTGTCAAAACTATCTGACCCTATCTGAAAATAATACATGTCTGATTCAGCAATGCATTAGAATGGATTTTGTCATAGTTGTCAAGGATATAAGGGGGAAATAACTTTGGAAAGATGAAAAAAGGCATCTATTCAGGTTTCTTTATCTAAGATTAATTTCCGTGTATGAAATGTAAAGCAGGTTTCTATTTGTTTGTTCTAGCTCACAAAGTACTTGTTTTTGTTGTTGCAAGTACAACTTTTGTATGCACACACAAAATGCAATCAAGCATTGCATGGGATGATGTGAAAATATAGGAAAGAAAAAAATATGAAAATTATTTAGCCCATAAGATGCTATATTTCACACTTAAGTATGTAATATTTCTTGTATAATTACAGACACAAGAAGAAGAAGATTCCTCTTGTGACAGGTGAAGAAGTAGATATGGACCTAGGTGCTATGGAGTAAGTTCCTTTCTCTTGAAACTGATAATTTGGGTTTTCAGTAAAATAAATGACAAATGTGTATTTCTGGAGCATATTTTATTCAAAACAATTTTTCCTTGCAGCATAAAGATAATTATTTTTTAACTGTTTACATTTTTTCAGACCACATTGGTCTTCATGATTGCAAGAACACGGAATCATTGTGACTTTGTTTGGGATCATAAAGCTCTCAGTTTGTATTCCTGCATGTTTAGCTCCTAATGAGAAAATCCATACTTGAAACGTACAGCCTGCACTAATTAATACTGGTACAAATTGTATTACCTGTATATTATTAAAAACAAGTTCTTTTCTGTTGCACATTCAATCAGTCACATAATGCAAAATGACAGTAACAAAGACATGGGATGGTTATGTCCACATTAATTTTTTGTAATTTTAAAAAATTAGGTACATCTTTTTTAGAAAACCTAGCCTTAAGATAAAGTGAGCTTATGGTATAGCCCTTTGAACATCTGGTATCAACAAATTTTGAATTTTGACTTTTTCTCAAACAGTATAAGTACAATCTTGTGCTGGTTGCAAGAATTGGAACTATTAAGAAATGGATGTACCAAACAATTTCACTTTGTATTTATTGATAATGTAAAAAAAATTATGGATTTTTGTTACACTGCATCATGTAATCTGAGACTCACATTTTCATTTCATTTCTGTTTCTTATCCAATCAGTGAATCTTTTATTTCATAGAAAACCATTTCAGTTGTGAATTTTTTACCCTTTTTAAAAAATTTTTAAAAATAAATGAAATACATTGCATCTTTATTTTACATTACTTTAGATTTAGAGATGACCAATCCGATGGTCAAAGTGGTTAGAACATCTCAGATGTGGGAGGTCACAGGTTCAAAGGTTTGAATCCCAGCTGAGTCATACCAAAGACTTATAAAAATTGTACTAACAGCTGCCTCACTTGGTGCTCAGCATTAAGAGGTTAGTGTTAGGTCTGGTTGGCCTGATGTCAGGATAATGTGACTGGGTGGGACATGATGGTACATTGCTGCGGCATGATGACCAGAAAAATGTGCCTTCTTTCAAAGATCCTAGTTAGAATGGAATGTAAAAACCCTCATCAATAATTTGGACTTGAAATTATTGTGTGAAGATCTAAAGGATTAGCCGAATTAAAGCTGATCTAATCTTATGCCAGAGTTTTTCTATGAAATAGGTATGGGAGTATCCTTATTTTTCCCTATGCCTTTAATCTGTTTTAGGAACACATGCAAGTTTAAGAATAAGCAGTAAGTTAATGGTTAATCAACAACCAACAGCAACTGTAATAATAAAAATAATAACAGCAAAAAATGGCCAATGGACCAAAATCAGGGGTTAGTAATAATTTATACATTTATTCATACTGTCAGGACTGCTCTGGTTTCCTAAGTGGTTAGAGCATCAGCCTCAGATAAGGGAGGTTGCGGGTTTGAACCCCAGCCGAGTCATATCAAAGACTTACAAAAATGGTATTAACAGCTGCCTCACTAGGCACTCAGCATTAACAGGTTAGTGTTAGGACTGGTCGGCCTGGTGTCAGAATAATGTGACTGGGTGGGACATCATGCTACATGTCTGCGGCATGATGCCCTTGTGCTAGACATCACTATAAACTGCCACACTGCTGACATTGTAGCGATATGACTTAAAAATTGTTAAAACTATGTTAATAATCTAAATCAAATCACATACTGTCAAAAATGAAGTTGGTTTGGTACAAGTATTTTGATTTGCTTAATATATATCCTAAACTCCTTGATAGATTCTTCTAATACTTGGAATGAATCACGATGAGGTTCAAACAAATTGTTTTATGACATGCTTTTATTTTCATTGTGGCACAGACAAAGAAATTTGTACTAAGGTTTTGGTTTCAGTTCATACAGTTGCTTATATTTCCTAAATATTCAGATCGATTTTGTTCATGCTTGGCATGAATCATTATGAAGCTGAGTTGGCTCATTCTGCATCATGGTTGCTTGGTTCTTTGACCTTGGTGTCAAGGTCACATTCAGAAGGTTTGTATTGTGGTTTTCATAAAGTTTTTAGTTTTTATTTTCTTACATTTCCTAAACCACTGAATGGAGTTTGAATTATTGTGAAGTAAGACAGTTCATTTTGCAACATGATCACTTGCCCGTTTAACCTTGGGATCCATGTTACAGTCATAGCAAAATTGAATTCCTGCTTTTGGTTAAGTTGTTTTATTGCTTATATTTCATAAATCCCTTGATGAATTTTGTTTGTATATTGGATGAATCATTATCAAGCTAGGACAGTTCATTCTGAAACACACTCACTTGCCTATTTGACCTTGGCGTCAGTGTCAGTCACAGAACATTTGTGTAAGGTTTACTCCTATTTATGGATTTTGTTCATTTTTGGGTTGCATGAGTTTGAAGCTAAGACAATTCCTTCTGCAACACATGTAATTGCCCCATTGACCTTAAGGTCAAGGTGACAGTTTTGTATCAAGTTTTTATGTTTGCTTAAATTTTCAAGCCTGAAATGGATTTTATATGTACATGGGGAGGAAGCTAAGACTATTCATTCTGCTCACTTTACCTTATTCGTCTTTTAGCTTTAGAAAATTTGCTTTAAGGTTTTGGTTAAAAGTTTTATATTTTTATACCTAGTATTCCTAAACCCCATTCTTGGATTTTGGTCATGCATGGGATGAATCATTATCAAGCCAAACAATCATTGCTTGACATGCTTGCTGAACTGTTATGACCATTGGGGGTCAAGGTCACTGATTTTGCAGCAGTGCTTCCATTGTGGGATGTACATACTGGTCCTGGCCTTTGTGCTATTAAGAAAATATATATAAAATCAAAGGGGGAAATGTAAAAAGTAGTATAATGAATGGATAGTTCTACAACAGCAACATCAAACCGAGAACAGAAAACTATACATATTCTTACAGATCAGTTCATTAAACATATTAATATTTTTCTTAATTTTTGCAATACATAACATCTTTTTCATGCTATTATATGAAATTTCACCAGTAACCAGTGGCTACTTCAATTTTTGAGGATAAAACAATCGGCAATTGCCAAATTTATCTGGAAGCCTTGCTATGTATATATGTATTGCTGTTGCAGTGCAGACTCACCTGTCTTGTGGCTACGTGTAGATTCAGAAATGCACCTGTTACGCCATGTGACATGGGAACAACCTGACTACATGTGGCAGTACCAGCTGAAATACGAAAGGGATGTTGTGGCTCAGAGTCAGGTAATCAGGGTTACAGAAACATATACAGTAGATATAGAGAGTTAAGTTTTAGTGTTGTTAAAGTTAAACATATACAGTAGATATAGAGAGTTAAGTTTTAGTGTTGTTAAAGTTAAACATATACAGTAGATATAGAGAGTTAAGTTTTAGTGTTGTTAAAGTTAAACATATACAGTAGATATAGAGTTAAGTTTTAGTGTTGTTAAAGTTAAACATATACAGTAGATATAGAGAGTTAAGTTTTAGTGTTGTTAAAGTTAAACATATACAGTAGATATAGAGAGTTAAGTTTTAGTGTTGTTAAAGTTAAACATATACAGTAGATATAGAGAGTTAAGTTTTAGTGTTGTTAAAGTTAAACATATACAGTAGATATAGAGTTAAGTTTTAGTGTTGTTAAAGTTAAACATATACAGTAAGATATAGAGAGTTAAGTTTTAGTGTTGTTAAAGTTAAACATATACAGTAGATATAGAAAGTTCATATACAGTAGATATAGAAAGTTCATATACGGTAGATATAGAGAGTTAAGTTTTAGTGTTGTTTTGATACAAAAAGTCAAGTCATATTTTAAGCTGCAGCTTGCTTTCTTGAGTAACATTTATTATTATCGTTGAGTGACATGTTTTGTTATCCTTGAGTGATATGTATTGTTATCCTCTACAGGTTTCATAAATTTGATGTCTGTTGAGCACATAACAAACATTAAAGACTTGTGTAACTCTGTGACATTTGTATTGTTATGTTCTACAAAACATTAAAGACTTTTATCATGCTGACATTTCTTTTGTTTTGTAGCTATTGAACACATCATAGAATTTGAATGACTTGTGTCACTCAATGTGTAATATTTTATATCACATCATAATGATCCAGTGCAAATAAATGTCATCATTACATAATAATTCTGCAGTCTTGATGTTTGCATCATATACAACTCAGTTGTTTACTATTTTTCCTGACTGTATATTGTTATATATGCACAGAAAGAAGAGTATTACATGCTGTTGTATAATTTTTTGTGGCAAAAGTGAGTTTTGGAAGGGTGCTCAAAAATGTTTTTTCCTTTGGTTCATATTTAGTTGAACCTTTAATAAAGTAACAAACACCTGAAATCAGGATTGTTGTGGTGTCTATTTGTAAACTGTGGAATTCTTTATTTTTTTGTGTTTCAGATTTCAAGTTTTGGGTTAAAAACAAATATTTGTTGGTAACTAATTTTGTGGTTCTGTCATTTACAAAAAGCAATGATGCAATGTCACTATTACAGACCTGCCAACTCTTACGATTTTGCCGTAAGTCTTACAAAAATTACCCGTAAAATACAGACTTACGGCATAGTAGCAAAAACTACGAAAAATTATGGTTGCCAAAAAATCCAAATAATTGGTTCATCCATGTTTTATTTGGTTCCAGGTTTCATCTTAGAATTAGTGAAATTAGTCAGGGAACCAGACTAACTTTACAGCAGCACCCCATATGCGCAGAACTGCACATATTTGTTCCTGAGAAGTGTCTGCATGATCCAACTGTTGATTATATAAATTTTTTAATTGGCATCCATAAAGCGATGCATGCTAAGACAAAAGTGAAAATAAGCTTCTAGAAAAGTGTTAATAATCAACACGGAAGAATAAAAAGGAGTATTCAGATTCTTGTGAATAAAAGCTGGAAAGGACACAATTATGTTTATTGGACATCACGTGCCAATTTGAGTATGTCTCATGGCAGGAGATATGATTGCCATCCTCATGTGAAATGGAAAAGAATTTCCAAGAATTGTGTCAAGTTGAGAGATAGCAACAAGCCATTGAGCTGCATAGGCTTTGGAACTAGAGTTTGTGCAACTGTGCTAGTGGTAAATAAAGTCTATGTGTACTTTACAAACTTTTCAGTTGAACATAATGTTTATCATCGATGCGTCAAACTTTTAATTACGTTTTCCAGCTTTACAATAGCAGTTATTGATATTTTGTTACACCTTACTAAAAACTGGTCAGTCTTATGGAAAAAAATCAGCTGCCTTAATGAGACGAACTTGTCAGGGTTGGCAGTTCTGCTACTAAAGATCATATTTTCATTCATTTCCACACATTGCAAGCAAACACTTTTCAACCATACTAAGGTAATTAGGTTGATTTAATGAGTTACTCATTGCTAACATCTGACATAAATACAGAGATTTTAAAGGAAATAACAACTTCTTTATCCACTCATGTCTGACCTAACACTTTTAATGCCACTATTGTTAACTTAAGTAATTACTGGTTGGTTCTCAGGTGTTCTTAAAGACTGCTATCAAAGCATAAAGTTCTCATCAGTAGAGCTGTGAACAGGTTGTTTTTGTTGTTGTTGTTATAGGGTTTAAAGGCATTTTTCAGCACAAGATAGGCTATACATGGCGGCCAGTATTAATGATGGAGGATGAACCCTGGAAAACTCCGGAAAGAACCACCAGCCCATGAGAAGCTACTGGCAAGCTTTCTCACATATCCACATTGGCCAAGCCCGCGACTTGAACCCACACAGACGGCAGTGATCCTTGACGGAAAGCACTTTAGACCACTCGGCCACTCGGTGCCCCTTGTGAACAGGTACCCAGGTACTTGGATACCCACCTGTTGATAGTAAACTGGGTAATAAAATGAGCCATTGGGTACCCGTTTACCATATAGAACTTTTCTACCCATGCATGTGGCCCCATAATCCCTTGGCTTGTAAAGGAAGAGCTCACTTTATTGTGTTTTTTTTCAAGTTGACAATCCTTTTGATTGAGGCAAAAAATTAGTACATGTACTTATTCAGTGCCAAATATAGCCATGCCTCTTTCAGTAACTGTTTGACCTTAAGCATGCTTTCCCATGTGACAACCCTTTGATTGAGTTATGAGTGATACTTGGTCAGTGGCAAGTAATGGGGGGGTGATTAATTTATCATACCACACAAATTACACATATTCAGTACCTTTAATAGAAACTGATTGATCAAAGTTTTACTTACACATCCTAAGCTTAATTTCTTCATAAGCACACACATATGACAGTGAGGCCAAGCAAAGGGAGTTAGACAAGATTTACAATGACGTGACCATGACGATTTACTAGATGACAACGGAGGATTTCAGAACTTTATCAGACAATGAGAATGAGTTCTTGGACTTTGTACCAGATGACATTAGGTAGTGACATTTATAGGATAATTTTAAAAAATGTGGACTTAATTTTCATTGTTTATTTTGTAAGATTTAACATATTATGGGATATTGTGAATTGGATCAGTCTGAACTACTTTTATACAAGTATGTGACCTTTAATTGAATTCATGGATTTATCATATAAATGGATTTAAAATGGCAAGCACTGGATTTTAGTGGAATTTAACTAGAGCAATTCATTATTTTTTTGTTCATTTATTTGTGACATATTGATCCCAATAATGCAATTATATTTTACACAGTTTTGTTGCTAATTTTCCTATTTTCCTATCCATCCATCCATCCATCCATCCATCCATTTGGGCTTATTTATTTTCCCAAAATGAAATTCTGACTCTCTGACAAGTCACTGCTTCAGAAGGATCTGACTTGCAAATTGCTTGAATATTTAGACCACTAAAAAAATACACTTCTGCATGCTGTTTGCACCAGTGTCGACCTACAACAAAGCAGTTCAGGTTTGTACACATTTAATACAGTTTCCCTTTAATCATAAAAGCAGATCATTAAAACCGATGGGTAACCCTTAGAATTTTTCTAAACTTTTCACAGCTCAACTCAACAGTTATGGGTTAGGTACTTGAACAAAGCCAGTAACTGTAAACATTCTTTTTCGAAACAATCTTTTTCATGTATAAACGGTTTTGCCAAATTGAATTTCACCTCAGAAGTTAAAATGCCCTTGTCACAGTGGCTAAAGAGTTGAACACCTGAAGTAAAGTCTCCTGCTGTTATGGGATTTCTTGATCCTGAGGAGTACTCAGATAAGCTGATGTTGAGGGATTTCTTAATCCTGAGGAGTACTCAGATATCACTGGACAACAAATTTTTACAAAAGACATGTTACTGAAATAAAATTAGTCAATTCTTATCAATTTTTATGTGCTGAACACGAATATGACAGTCAAATTGCAAAATTGGCTCTAGTTTTTTTGTAATCTGCAAGAAATTAATGTTTACATAACGAAATGCATTCCAACAGTAAAAGGTCAACTGTAATAGCCTACCTATAAAAAATCAAGTCATTGACTACATCTTAGATTTCTTCGCCTGTCTCTTGTACAGCTGTTCGGGAGCATCTCTGAGGAGTGTCCAGCAGTAGTCAGCCAGCATTGTAGTGGACCATTTTCCCTGGTATCTTTGTTCCATTGTTGCGATATCTTGATGAAAACGTTCGCCGTGTTCATCACTAACAATACCACAGTTGCTAGGAAAGAAATCCAAATGGGAATGAAGGAAGTGAATCTTTAGAGACATATTGCAGCCAAGTTTCTTATACTTCATCAACATGTCTTCTACTAGTTCCTTATAGTTTTCTGCCCTAACATTTCCGAGGAAGTTTGTAGAAACTAGGCGAAAAGCATTCCATGCTTGTTTCGCGTCACCTTCCAGCAAGTTGTTGAACCGGTCATCTTTGAAAAGCTCTCGAATCTGGGGACCCACAAAAACTCCCTCTTTAATCTTTGCTTCGCTGAGTCGAGGGAATTTTTCATGCAGGTATCGGAATGCTGGCAAAGTCCGGTCAATGGCTTTCACGAAGTTCTTCATCAAACCTAGTTTGATGTGAAGGGGTGGTAGCAAGATTTTCTGAGCCTCAACCAGAGCTGGGTGTTGGATATTCTTCTCTCCAATGGCTACATTCTGCCTGTGAGTCCATTCCTTCCTCATGTAGTGCATTTCCCTTGCTCGGCTATCCCACTCGCATAAGAAACACATGTATTTTGTATATCCTTGCTGCAGTCCCATTAAAAGGGCAACTACCTTCAAATCACCACAGAGGTGCCAGCTGTACTTGTTATACTCAATGGAATTCAGTAGCTGCCTTAAGTTATCGTATGTCTCTTTCATGTGGACAGCATACGCTACTGGAATAGATGGAAGAATGTTTCCATTGTACAAAAGCACAGCCTTGAGACTCAGTTTCGAAGAGTCCACAAATAGTCTCCATTCTTGTGGGTCATGAGTGATTTTTAAAGCATTCATGAGGCCCTCAGTATCGGAACAGAATATCAGATTACTTTCCTTTCTGAAGAAAGGCTCCAATTGCTGGTGGCGCTTTCGATATGCAGTAATTGTGACATCTTCTTCTAGAAGATTCCATTGTTGGAGTCTTGATCCTAGCAATTCTGCCTTGTTCTTTGATAAGTCCAAATCACGAATCAGGTCATTTAGTTCTTCCTGTGTTATTCTGTGTGGGGTTGATGATGCACCACAGTGAAAATCTGGATCACTGCATGCTGATGGACCAGGAGAAGAACAGGTCGACTCACCTTTGTCTTCGTCAGATGAATCAAGAGAATATTCTGCTGGAGGTTCTGGAATAGGAAGTCCCTCACCATGTGGAACTGGTCTCAATGCAGACGGAATGTTTGGGTAGATTATTCTCGACTTCTTTCGCTTCGTTATTCCGCCGGAAAGGAGGAACCAAGCAGAAGTAACAGTCATTTAGGTGGTTGCTTGGCTCTCTCCACACCATTGGGACTGCAAACGGCATTGATGACCTTTTGCAATTCAACCACTGTGAAAGCTGTGTTGTACATGTAGCACAGCATATATGCGGAGCCCAAGGCTTGTCTTGGTCACCAACCTTGCATCCGAAGTAAAGATGATATGCCTTCTTCACTTGAGAATTGATACTTTTCTTCTGGTTGGCAAATGTCACTTCCCCACAAATATAGCAAAAATTGTCCGCGGTATTAACACACTTTCGAGGCATTACTGTTCTTTATTGTACGTAAATGGATAAAATAATAAGTTTTATGTAACAGTAGCTTGAACTGTCTCGCACAACGTCTAAAATATTTTAAATGCTGAACCTATCTGATTGGGCTTTATATAGTACACTGCTTACGTCAGCTTCAGCAGCCGCCTGGCATTAGTATAATAGGCCTACACATGTATAGTACACTGCTGACGTCAACTTACTTCAGCAGCCGCATGGCATTAGTATTGCATTGCATCAGAAAATGATGCAATCAACTGTGGATGATGTGAGCATGATGGTATTATGCAATGTTACATCATTATTCCGGATGTTGCTGCAGTCCTACTGGAGAAATTTACACAGTGAAACATAGAAAATGAGGTATATGAATATCTTCAAAACGAGAGCCAATACAAATTTTTCACGGTTATATTCGTGTTCGGCACACCAAAATACTACAGATTAGGGCCTTTTCAAGTCAGTAATGATTTCACTGTTGACCAGTGTATGCTGATGTTGTGGGGTTTTTTATCCTGAGGAGTACTCAGATAAGCTGATGTTGTGGGATTTCTTGATCCTGAGGAGTACTCAGATAAGCTGATGTTGTGGGATTTCTTGATCCTGAGGAGTACTCAGATAAGCTGATGTTGTGGGATTTCTTGATCCTGAGGAGTACTCAGATAAGCTGATGTTGTGGGATTTCTTGATCCTGAGGAGTACTCAGATAAGCTGATGTAGGGTTTCTTAAACCTGAGGAGTAATCAGATAAGCTGATGTTGTGGGATTTCTTATTCCTGAGGAGTGATCAGATAAGCTGATGTTGAAGCTCTCATGATATCCCAGACATGACTACAGTGAGACAAGTTTGTCATCAATATATTAAAGACAAGAAAGCTGGTGCTGCTTACTTGGCAACCTTACAGAATCAACTTATGAGAGCCCCTTGTTGTAGGGTGAACTTGGCTTTGTGGTCCAGAATTAGTACATAAAGTTCACATAAATGAAGGTGTTATTAATGTGCATATTGTGATGGCTGGTGCTGAAGGAATTGTTACAAAATAAGCTAAACAGAAACTGGAAAGATATGGAAGACACATTAGTTTTTGTAAGTATGGGACAAGATCTGTATGAAGAAGATGTGCTTTGTAAAGGAAATGGAAACAAGAGATGTGAAAACTTGGCCAAAACATTTGAGAATATCAAGTTAGCATTTTTGAAGAAAGTACTGATTGTGTGTGACTAATGACCATCATGTTCCATACTCATTGATAATTAATTGGGATCAGACCAAGCATCAGCTTGTGCCAGGTAGTGACTGGACAGTGGAAATAAATGGGCCTGAGCCAGTGACCATATCTGGCTGAAGCATACCAGAAGCATTGTGGTTTTAATGCCATTTTTCATAACAAGAGAGGCTAAACACAGCAGGCAGAATAACTGGTGGAGGAGAAAATGGGAAAACCCCAGTAAGAACAACCAACCCACAGGAAGCTACTGGCAAGCTTTCTTACAAATCAACATTGGCCGAGCCTGAGAGTCATACCCACATGAACAGTGGTGAGATGGCAGTGATCGGTAAAGGCATGTGCTTTAGACCACTCAGCCACCTGGTAGAAAAGGGAAAATGCTATTTGCTTCAGATCAATGATAAAAGTTGATACATACATGAACTACTACACACATATGCAAACACATAATGTTTACAGTAGCTATATAACATCTCGGTGAAGAAATAATATTTTACGTACTTCTTTTAACAAAGATAATATCGTCCATTTTTGCCCTGACAGGTATTCTGTACGTATATACAGAACAGCTTGCATGTTTTTCTAAACTTTTTCTTTCAGGCTATTGTGGCACTCCAAAGTCTTCCTACCCCAGCAACAAGAAAAGCCTTGACAGACATCTTGGAAAATGAGCATTGCTTTTACCATGTGCGCTTAGAGGCCTGCATTTGCCTGACTAAGGTCAGTCTTCAATTACCAGTAGCTGGTGATTGGAATTTTTTTAATAAAAAATGTTGTCCCATCATTATATTTATAGGAACAATGTTTATTCTCTGATTTTATATTTTTCAATGAGGACTTTGAATTTTGTGAAATAAAAACAATACTGAAACCATCCTGATTGAGACAAAATCTCAAGTGTAAATTTTAATTTCAGTTTTGCATTTTTTATGAAGCCTAGGAGAGACAAATGGTTCACTTTTATGATAGAGTTGTCATCGTCATTATTATTGACATAGGCATCGTAATCATGTTTTTGCATTAAGCTCGTTTTCTCTGATACCATTGTATGGACAGTCATGAAATGTGATGGATTTATTTCTCTGAGGGGAATTTCATCTCCACAGACAAAACTAGGTCTGACTGGTATACTGTTTTTGTTAGATAAAATGTCCAATCATTATATGTTAGGAGAATGTTCAAAACTTTGCAGATACAGCTCTCCCAAGCTGAAATTAAAGATATTAATCTTTTGGCTTATTTTAACAACAAATGTGCTGAAAGATGATCTGCTTGCCATAGTACAATTCAGACTAGCATGGTCTACTCATTGACGGAGATATTACTCATGGATGGGGATATTACTGCCGAATCCCTGACAGTCATCATAGCTACTTCCACTCATACTTGTAAGAAGACTTTCTCTGGCCTTGCAAATACTGAATTCACTTGTACCTGACTGCAGTAATTCTTTGAAGATTTTATAATGTCAAGTACACTCCACCAGTATTTGTTTCCTGCTCTATCCTCATCATCAATAAATATTAGCTATTTCAGGTGTCTTACTTCATCATATGATAATGTTATTGGCTCCATCTTAATTACCTGCCATTTGGTCTGTAGTACTTTCAGTTCATCTCAGTTCTTGACCTTGTTTTAAACATTTTGTCAGGTAATTGATCAATTATTTCATGTTGTTTGAAAAATTCCAGGTTTTTTGGGCATTTTTCATGATTCATAGATCTCCTTCAGCATAAGTTCAATGCAACACTTGATTGACTGCACGTATGTAATTACTTTGCTTTAGTTATTGATAGGTGTCAAAACACTCGGAAGAATTAAGGGCTTGGGGTTGAAGCCGTTCAAACTGGCAGAAGACAATCACTTTACCTGTGTAAATTCTGTGGAGAGCAGTTCAGTGAATTCAGTAAAAACTTATGAGCAACCTCTGCTATGAGCGACCACCTGTAATTTCTGACCACAATCGTTACGCACAGATCAATTTTATTATATAAGCACTCTGTCATGAGCAACCACCTGGTGAATATGACCAGCGACTGTGATGTCTTGGCAAAATGCGCATTTCATCATTGCTATGAATGACTGTTTCACAAAAACAAGGATAAACTCCACTGACCTTTATTTAATCCCTGTAACAACCACTGCTCATACCATTCTAAAAACATAAAAATAGGCTGGATACCGATATCTGAAATTTTGTAGCTGTGCTTATAGTGTTTTAAAGTTTCTGTTGTAAACCAGACTAAACTACATGTAGATTATTCCCTAGTCTGGTTGCCTGCTTTGTAGGCTTTCTGCATTGTTCTCAGTGATTTGCATATGGGTGAGCAATGCAGGGAGCAAACAAAGCAGGGAACCAGACTAATTATTCCCGCACTTAGCCTGCTTCCCAACCTTATAGTAGAACCCAGCATCCCTATGAATGACTGTATCGTGAGAACATAGACACCACTGACCTATATGTAATCATTAATTACAATGACTGCTTGATTAGTAATGATTGTTCTGATAAAAAACAAAACAAAAAAGGAATAATAAAAAAAAAAGGATCTTGGCTACTGGTGATAGGTGCTACAGTCCTTAAACCAGGCTATTGTACATGTCACAAATTGCCATTGTAGTGCCCGGGTTAACGTAGTCATCGTATATATTGTTTGTCTTTAGAGTTAATCTGTATTGCCTGGGGGGTGAATAAGGTCATTATCTATTAAACCAGCAAGAGAGAATTGTTTGCGGGATTTGTTTGATAGTGTTCAAGACTTGTGATTTTTGTTGTTTTTCCCCCAATGTTAAGTGATTACATCCCAATCATGAAGTTTTCATCTATTCAAGTTGGTGCAACTGGATTACACACTTTGTTTATGGAGTTAATCCCTGTATGTCTTCTTTGAATGAAGCCACTGACTTTTGTGTCTGAGTAAATGGTTGTTTCTGGATGAGGTAATTGTTTCTTTTTATTTAATTAATTGTTAGATATGCAATGCACATGTATAAATATTTCATATTTTCCCAAAACCCAGCCAAAACCATCTTTACGTTCAGTATTACAACTGAGCACTCCTAGAACCTTAATAACAATGGACAAAGATCCAACTAAAAAGATAAAAATTTTAAGGCAGGAGAAAAGAATTATTTTAAATGAAAGAAGTGAAAAAGAGCAGACCACTGGGAAAAAAAGCTGTAAAAAATCAGTAAAACAAATTTAGGTTGTTATAAAGGAAAAGGAAGTAATTCAAAAACGATTTCATATGCTAAAATATGTGATCTTAGAATGTAAATGTGATCTCGTGTTAATGATACAAGTATATCTTTGTTGCTATATAATTTTGTTTTTAGATGAATGCATACAATATTTTAGCAAGAACTATTAATGAAGAATAGAATATATGTACAGTGATTGTGGTTATTTTTCTTTAAATTGTTCTGAAACTGGACCTTGGAAACTGGTCTTTTTGTACAAACCTGCTATGAGAGACCACCTGTCTTTTTGTTGGCAGAAGTGGCAGTCTCTCATAATAGGTTTTACTGTACATGTGATGTGTGTATGCTAGTCAAGGGATGTATTGGCAAATGTGACTGCCTAACAACTAAATTGGGCAAAATGAGACAGCAGAGAAAAACAATCAAGGATGTGGGTGTCATTAGTCTTGCGGGAAAATCAGGCCATCTCTAGCTTCTTACATCCTATACATACAACTTCAACCCAGTCCAGGGCTGGGTATATGTTTTCACAGTATACCCAGTCCAGGCTTCAGAGCACAGATATTGCCTGGCACCTGGTTTGTACCCACATAGTACAGTAGCCCACCTGAACCAATTCATACAGATGCTTGATTATTTTCTCATTAGTCAGTACTAGATGTAGGCACCAGAAGTCAGACAGCCCCAGCTTTAATTGTCCCAAATCTGTCTCCAGCATTGGGACAACCTCACTCTACATCATCTGCTACCAGACTAGGGATGTTGATCCTTTTATACTGGGGTACCTGGTCCTTCTGCCACAACAAGAGCATCCGGTTATGGCACAGACTACCAAGCCACTTGAACCATTCCTGAATATTCCATTACCAAATATATATGAAGTAACAGTTAGGGTGACCATTCCACATATAATACTGGATTTAGATGCCAGAAATCAGGCAGTTTCAAATGACAGCCTTTACCTTGCAATAACTGGAGAGCATCACAGCAATTGGTAAATGTTCAGCTGGGGTCTCTGGCTATTTACAGCAACTAAAACATAGTCTAGATTCTTCCATGTCTGTGAGTTAGTCTCACATATGTCTCATTTTCTCAGTATGGCATCTCAACACTCTCTAATTCCATAGCTGTGTCCATTAAAGCCTATCTCACAGAAGAGATGCATTACCATCAATGCTTGCCACCAAACTTGCCAGAAGCAGGCAATCAAAGGGAGACATATTATATATGTCCAGCTTTGATCCAACTTCTTTTCATGGCAACATTCCCATAGAAAACAACACTGTGCTTGTGCTGCCTTTTCTCTGATACCTTGAATTGGCAATGTATTCACCCTTCACCTTGGAATGGTATATACTTTATCCATTCAGCTCATCACTCTCACTAGAATATGTATTCTCCACACGAAAAGTGCAGTTGAGTTTCTTGACAACACAACTCCATTAGGATCTTAATCCAGAACTTTTCAAGGTCTCAGCTTCAGGCATTCACATTCAGCATAGAAACCCAAAATCTATCCCCAACCCCCATTTGGGAGGGAGATATTAAGGTCAACATCAGATGGTGAGCATCAGTTTTCGGCAAAGCATGAAATCCTTTGTTTCACTCATGCTTCATCTTGGATTCCTTGTCAACAAGGACAATCCTATTCTGTTTGCTCCAAACTATTAATTCATCTGGGCATGGGGTCTAAAATCCTCTTTGGTTTCAAATTGTTTTCTCATATAGAAAATGTCCATTGGAGATTATACAAGTAGTTACCCCACCCCCACCCACCCCCGTACTTGAAGAGTCATATCTTAGCTTCAGAATTTCTTTTACCTCTTGGGTCTTAGTGCAGCCATAAGCCCTCCCACCCTGCACCACTGGTTTACAAGACCCACATAACTTGTCCCCTGTTATTCTACCCTAGTGGTGACTGAAACTTTGCCTGTTAGACTCCATGATCAAAGTTTTAGATATATGAGATACCATCTGGGTGGTTTGGGATAACTAGCCCTTGTTCACATCATGTATTTTGCTGAATGATGCACTGCTGGATTTTACAGTCTGCACAGGTACCATTATGACTGGCTGCTGTGGCCATCCCCTGCCTCCCTTCCAGGTGGGTGGGATATTTCTAACACCAAACATATAAACCCCACAGAGATGAAGGTCGTTGTGAATGCCTTTTGATTACAGCAGATGTTATCTTGAAAGAACACTTGTATTATCCATCTGCTTGACTGTCATCTATAATTTCAGAAGGCAAGCAGAACCCAGTCCTTAGAACTTCGCTTAGAAGACAGCACCCAGCGATTGTTCGTACACTAATTACAGACACAATACAAATCTTCATCACATAGAGCCACAGCTGGCACTTAGGACATCAGCAGTTTCATCATTCACGACTTGCATCCATACAATGTTGTGTCAAAAAATGGATTCTTAAACATGGCATCTGTGTTTCTTCCAGATATGTATTTACAAATCAGAGAGGTCATATAACTATGCTTGCCCCTTGCATCTAAAGTTGCATCGACAACCAATAGCTGTTAGTCTATCATTTTGAAACCAGTAAAGGTTTGGAATCATTGATAAAAATTAAAAATTTATTATCCATTCATTTTTTCAAATCAAAGGAAGACATTTGTCGTTATGAAAATTTATGATTACATGTATTTTTTTAATTTATTTTCTTGTTCAGATTTTATTATGTTGGTCATTATTACAGTACAAAATTATTGTTAGAATCATAAATACTTCCAATGATCAATACGTTGGTCATTATTAGAGTACAAAATTAATGTTAGAATCATAAATACTTCCAATGATTAATATGTTGGTATTTATTACAGTACAAAATTAATGTTATAATCATAAATACTTCCAATGATCAATATGTTGGTATTTATTACAGTACAAAATTAATGTTAGAATCATAAATACTTCCAACGATCAATATGTTGGTTATTATTACAGTACAAAATTAATGTTAGAATCATAAATACTTCCAATGATCAATATGTTGGTCATTATTACATTACAAAATTAATGTTAGAATCATAAATACTTCCAATGATCAATATGTTGGTCATTATTACAGTACAAAATTAATGTTAGAATCATAAATACTTTCAATGATCAATATGTTGGTTATTATTACAGTACAAAATTAATGTTAGAATCATAAATACTTTCAATGATAAATATGTTGGTCATTATTACAGTACAAAATTAATGTTAGAATCATAAATACATCCAATGATCAATATGTTGGTCATTATTATAGTACAAAATTAATGTTAGAATCATAAATACTTCCAATGATCAATATGTTGGTCATTCTTACAGTACAAAATTAATGTTAGAATCATAAATACTTTCAATGATCAATATGTTGGTTATTATTACAGTACAAAATTAATGTTAGAATCATAAATACTTTCAATGATCAATATGTTCGTTATTATTACAGTACAAAATTAATGTTAGAATCATAAATATTTCCAATGGTCAATATGTTGGTATTTATTACAGTACAAAATTAATGTTAGAATCATAAATACTTTCAATGATCAATATGTTGGTTATTATTACAGTACAAAATTAATGTTAGAATCATAAATACTTCCAATGATCAATATGTTGGTATTTATTACAGTACAAAATTAATGTTAGAATCATAAATACTTTCAATGATCAATATGTTGGTTATTATTACAGTACAAAATTAATGTTAGAATCATAAATACCTTCAATGATCAATATGTTGGTCATTATTACAGTACAAAATAGGCAAAATTAATATTAGAATCATAAATACTTTCAATGATCAATATGTTGGTTATTATTACAGTACAAAATTAATGTTAGAATCATAAATACTTCCAATGATCAATATGTTGGTCATTATTACAATACAAAATTAATGTTAGAATCATAAATACTTCCAATGATCAATATGTTGGTTATTATTACAGTACAAAATTAATGTTAGAATCATAAATACTTTCAATGATCAATATGTTGGTTATTATTACAGTAAAAAATTAATGTTAGAATCATAAATACTTTCAATGATCAATATGTTGGTTATTATTACAGTACAAAATTAATGTTAGAATCATAAATACTTCCAATGATCAATATGTTGGTCATTATTACAGTACAAAATTAATGTTAGAATCATAAATACTTCCAATGATCAAGATGTTGGTTATTATTACAGTACAAAATCAATGTTAGAATCATAAATACTTCCAATGATCAATATGTTGGTCATTATTACAGTACAAAATTAATGTTAGAATCATAAATACTTTCAATGATCAATATGTTGGTTATTATTACAGTACAAAATTAATGTTAGAATCATAAATACTTTCAATGATCAATATGTTGGTCATTATTACAGTACAAAATAGGCAAAATTAATGTTAGAATCATAAATACTTCCAATGATCAATATGTTGGTTATTATTACAGTACAAAATTAATGTTAGAATCATAAATACTTCCAATGATCAATATGTTGGTTATTATTACAGTACAAAATTAATGTTAGAATCATAAATACTTTCAATGATCAATATGTTGGTCATTATTACAGTACAAAATTAATGTTAGAATCATAAATACTTCCAATGATCAATATGTTGGTCATTATTACAGTACAAAATTAATGTTAGAATCATAAATACTTCCAATGATAAATATGTTGGTCATTATTACAGTACAAAATTAATGTTAGAATCATAAATACTTCCAATGATCAATATGTTGGTTATTATTACAGTACAAAATTAATGTTAGAATCATAAATACTTTCAATGATCAATATGTTGGTTATTATTACAGTACAAAATTAATGTTAGAATCATAAATACTTCTAATGATCAATATGCTGTATTACAGTACAAAATTAATGTTAGAATCATAAATACTTTCAATGATCAATATGTTGGTTATTATTACAGTACAAAATTAATGTTAGAATCATAAATACTTCCAATGATCAATATGCTGTATTACAGTACAAAATTAATGTTAAAATCATAAATACTTTCAATGATCAATATGTTGGTTATTATTACAGTACAAAATTAATGTTAGAATCATAAATACTTCCAATGATCAATATGTTGGTTATTATTACAGTACAAAATTAATGTTAGAATCATAAATACTTTTAATGATCAAGATGTTGGTTAATATTACAGTACAAAATTAATGTTAGAATCATAAATACTTCCAATGATCAATATGTTGGTTATTATTACAGTACAAAATTAATGTTAGAATCATAAATACTTCCAATGATCAAGATGTTGGTTATTATTACAGTACAAAATTAATGTTAGAATCATAAATACTTCCAATGATCAAGATGTTGGTTATTATTACAGTACAAAATTAATGTTAGAATCATAAATACTTCCAACGATCAATATGTTGGTCATTATTACAGTACAAAATTAATGTTAGAATCATAAATACTTTCAATGATCAATATGTTGGTCATTATTACAGTACAAAATTAATGTTAGAATCATAAATACTTCCAATGATCAGTATGTTGGTTATTATTACAGTACAAAATTAATGTTAGAATCATAAATACTTCCAATGATCAATACGTTGGTCATTATTACGGTACAAAATTAATGTTAGAATCGTAAATACTTTCAATGATCAGTATGTTGGTTATTATTACAGTACAAAATTAATGTTAGAATCATAAATACTTTCAATGATCAATATGTTGGTTATTATTACAGTACAAAATTAATGTTAGAATCATAAATACTTTCAATGATCAGTACGTTGGTCATTATTACAGTACAAAATTAATGTTAGAATCATAAATACTTTTAATGATCAAGATGTTGGTTATTATTACAGTACAAAATTAATGTTAGAATCATAAATACTTCCAATGATCAATATGTTGGTTATTATTACAGTACAAAATTAATGTTAGAATCATAAATACTTCCAATGATCAATATGTTGGTCATTATTACAGTACAAAATTAATGTTAGAATCATAAATACTTTCAGTGATCAATATGTTGGTCATTATTACAGTACAAAATTAATGTTAGAATCATAAATACTTCCAACGATCAATATGTTGGTCATTATTACAGTACAAAATTAATGTTAGAATCATAAATACTTTCAATGATCAATATGTTGGTTATTATTACAGTACAAAATTAATGTTAGAATCATAAATACTTCCAATGATCAATATGTTGGTCATTATTACAGTACAAAATTAATGTTAGAATCATAAATACTTTCAATGATCAATATGTTGGTTATTATTACAGTACAAAATTAATGTTAGAATCATAAATACTTCCAATGATCAATATGCTGTATTACAGTACAAAATTAATGTTAGAATCATAAATACTTTCAATGATCAATATGTTGGTTATTATTACAGTACAAAATTAATGTTAGAATCATAAATACTTCCAATGATCAATACGTTGGTCATTATTACAGTACAAAATTAATGTTAGAATCATAAATACTTTCAATGATCAATATGTTGGTTATTATTACAGTACAAAATTAATGTTAGAATCATAAATACTTCCAATGATCAATATGTTGGTCATTATTCCAGTACAAAATTAATGTTAGAATCATAAATACTTTCAATGATCAATATGTTGGTCATTATTACAGTACAAAATTAATGTTAGAATCATAAATACTTTCAATGATCAATATGTTGGTCATTATTACAGTACAAAATTAATGTTAGAATCATAAATACTTTCAATGATAAATATGTTGGTCATTATTACAGTACAAAATTAATGTTAGAATCATAAATACGTCCAGTGATCAATATGTTGGTCATTATTATAGTACAAAATTAATGTTAGAATCATAAATACTTCCAATGATCAATATGTTGGTCATTATTACAGTACAAAATTAATGTTAGAATCATAAATACTTTCAATGATCAATATGTTGGTCATTATTACAGTACAAAATTAATGTTAGAATCATAAATACTTCCAATGATCAATATGTTGGTTATTATTACAGTACAAAATTAATGTTAGAATCATAAATACTTTCAGTGATCAATATGTTGGTCATTATTACAGTACAAAATTAATGTTAGAATCATAAGTACTTTCAGTGATCAATATGTATTAATACAAATTGCAATATAAAACATGCTGGCAGTACTAATCCCTAGTTGAATATACAGTCATTAAACTTTATAGGGTGTCCCTGAATAGCCAAGTAGTCTAAAGCGCTCACTGTTCCAGATCACTGCCATCTCACCACAGTCTGCATGGGTTCGAGTCTCAGGCTTGACTAACATTGTGAGAAAGCTTGGCAGTAGGTTCTCATGGGTTGGTGGTTCTTCCCGGGGTTTTCCAGAGTTCTTCCTCCACCAGTTATACTGGCCACAATGTATAGCCTATCTTGTGCTGAAAAATGGCATGAAGACCATACAACAACAACAACTTTATAGGTGTATTCTTCTAGGGGGATATTGTTCAATACAGGCAAAGTTTTTTTCATTCTCCATTGATTTAATTAGGTTTTGCATTAGCTGTTTTTATCAGACACTATTGTTTGGATTGGCAAATAAGTCGCAGTTACTTTAATGTCACACTTCATTGAGTTTGCTAATTTTGTTATATACTCACCATAATATTTTGCACTCAGGGGCAAGGAAGAACCCAATAGTTTTCAGCTTGAAAATCTAAGGTCAAGGTCCCTTTGGCTGAAAGACAAAAAAATTGTTTCCACACAATGATCTGAGTTCTTCATCACCTACAGTTACTTAACCTTTTGGATAGCTTTCACATGGGGTAGGGAAGAATTTTGTTGATTCTGGGGTTAAAAGGTCATGGTCACTGTATCTGATTGAACACAAATGGTTTATGCACAATACAGTTTGTTCTGCATTACATACCAGAAACAAACTGTGGAGGGCTTGCACATTAGATAAGCCTATTGATTTTTAGGCTAAAAGGTTAAATATCCAGGTCACTGACTGAAAAAAGAAAAATGGTTTTCATACACTTGGGACAAAGAAACATGTTGAGTGTGTCTTCAAAAGTCACAGGTCAAGATCACTGTGTCATAAAGAAGAAATGTGGTTTCTGTACGTAAATTTAAGTCATCTGGAAAGAGAACTATTTAATCATGGGACTGGCAAATGACACTAGTGTTACATTAATTCTGTCTCTATTACACTTATATTCAGTCTTTAAAAGCTTTGGTGTATTTATCTTGGATGTTACTAATCACCACTAGCAAATATTGGATTGACTTGCCAAGAATTTTGGATTATACCACTGCAGAGCAGGCAAAATATGGCATTCTGCAGAATTTTTGTTACAGCTTGTGTTTTACTACATGAATGGGAATTATTGAAAGTACATCCAAGTTTACTAGTGAATTTGAGTAATTTACTTTACTGTGAAGTGTACTAACATAATATTCCAGATTTATGTCTTTATCTGCAGAATAATTTGTGGACTTTTTACAGGTGGCTAATGCAATGGAGTCCCAATGGGCAGGTCCTCCAGCCATGATGACAATCTTCAGGAAGATGTTTGGGTCTCACTCCTGTCCCAGCATCATCCGACAGAACAACTTCAACAACTTCCAGCACTACCACCTTCTCAAGGTTAGTCTGTCACTCAATTCTGCCTCACCATCATCTGACAGAACAATTTCACCAACTTCCAGCACTACTACCTTCTCAAGGTTAGTCTGTCACTCAATTCTGCCTCACCATCGTCTGACAGAACAACTTAAATAACTTCCAGCACTACCACCTTCTCAAGGTTAGTCTGTCATCCAATTCTGCCTCACCATCATCCGACAGAACAACTTCAACAACTTCCAGCATTACTACCTTCTCAAGGTTAGTCTGTTATCCAATTCTGCCTCACCATCATCCAACAGAACAACTTCAACAACTTCCAGTATTACTACCTTCTCAAGGTTAGTCTGTCACTCAATTCTGCCTCACCATTGTCTGACAGAACAACTTCAACAACTTCCAGCATTACTACCTTCTCAAGGTTAGTCTGTCATCCAATTCTGCTTCACCATTGTCCGACAGAACAACTTCAATAACTTAAGCATTACTACTGCTCAAGGTTAGTCTTTCACACAATTTTGCCTCACCATTGTCTGACAGAACAACTTCAATAACTTTCAGCATTACTACCTTCTCAAGGTTAGTCTGTCATCCAATTCTACTTCATCATTGTCTGACAGAACAACTTAGTAACTTCAGCATTACTACTGCTCAAGGTTAGTCTTTCACACAATTCTGCCTCACCATCGTCTGACAGAACAACTTCAATAACTTCCAGCATTACTATCTTCTCAAGGTTAGTCTGTCTCTCAATTTTACCTCACCATCATCCGACAGAACAACTTCAACAACTTCCAGAATTACTGTCTTCTCAAGATTATTCTGTCACTCAATTCTGCCTCACCATGATCCAGCAGAACAACCTCCAGCACTACTACTTTAGAGTCAGTCTGTCGCTCAATTCTCTCTCACTGTCATCAACAGAACAACTGCCAGCACTACTACTTTAAAGTCAGTCTGTCGCTCAATTCTCTCTCACTGTCATCTACAGAACAACTTCCAGCAGATCTATCTTTGCAAGGTTAGTCCGTCCCTCTGTTCTGTCTCCTCATCATCTAATGAACTACATCTAGCATTACTACATTCTCAAGGTTAGTCCATCACTAGTTTCTGTCTCATCATCATCTGACAGAACAACTTTCATTACTTCTATAATAAACTTCTGCAATTGACAACTTCTAGCACTATTTGAATTATCATCTGACAGAACAACTTCCATCACTATTTGAATTATCTTCTGACAGAACAACTTCCATCACTATTTGAATTATAATCTGACAGAACAACTTCCATCACTATTTGAATTATCTTCTGACAGAACAACTTCCATCACTATTTGAATTATCTTCTGACAGAACAACTTCCATCACTATTTGAATTATCATCTGACAGAACAACTTCCATCACTATTTGAATTATCTTCTGACAGAACAACTTCCATCACTATTTGAATTATCTTCTGACAGAACAACTTCCATCACTATTTGAATTATAATCTGACAGAACAACTTCCATCACTATTTGAATTATCTTCTGACAGAACAACTTCCATCACTATTTGAATTATCATCTGACAGAACAACTTCCATCACTATTTGAATTATAATCTGACAGAACAACTTCCATCACTATTTGAATTATCTTCTGACAGAACAACTTCCATCACTATTTGAATTATCATCTGACAGAACAACTTTCATTACTTCTATAATAAACTTCTGCAGTTGACAACTTCCATCACTATTTGAATTATAATCTGACAGAACAACTTCCATCACTATTTGAATTATAATCTGACAGAACAACTTCCATCACTATTTGAATTATAATCTGACAGAACAACTTCCATCACTATTTGAATTATAATCTGACAGAACAACTTCCATCACTATTTGAATTATAATCTGACAGAACAACTTCCATCACTATTTGAATTATCTTCTGACAGAACAACTTCCATCACTATTTGAATTATAATCTGACAGAACAACTTCCATCACTATTTGAATTATCTTCTGACAGAACAACTTCCATCACTATTTGAATTATAATCTGACAGAACAACTTCCATCACTATTTGAATTATCTTCTGACAGAACAACTTCCATCACTATTTGAATTATCATCTGACAGAACAACTTTCATTACTTCTATAATAAACTTCTGCAGTTGACAACTTCTAGCACTATTTGAATTATCCTCTGACAGAACAACTTCCATCACTATTTGAATTATCTTCTGACAGAACAACTTCCATCACTATTTGAATTATCATCTGACAGAACAACTTTCATTACTTCTATAATAAACTTCTGCAGTTGACAACTTCTAGCACTATTTGAATTATAATCTGACAGAACAACTTCCATCACTATTTGAATTATAATCTGACAGAACAACTTCCATCACTATTTGAATTATAATCTGACAGAACAACTTCCATCACTATTTGAATTATAATCTGACAGAACAACTTCCATCACTATTTGAATTGTCTTCTGACAGAACAACTTCCATCACTATTTGAATTATAATCTGACAGAACAACTTCCATCACTATTTGAATTATAATCTGACAGAACAACTTCCATCACTATTTGAATTATAATCTGACAGAACAACTTCCATCACTATTTGAATTATCTTCTGACAGAACAACTTCCATCACTATTTGAATTATCTTCTGACAGAACAACTTCCATCACTATTTGAATTATCTTCTGACAGAACAACTTCCATCACTATTTGAATTATAATCTGACAGAACAACTTCCATCACTATTTGAATTATAATCTGACAGAACAACTTCCATCACTATTTGAATTATAATCTGACAGAACAACTTCCATCACTATTTGAATTATAATCTGACAGAACAACTTCCATCACTATTTGAATTATCTTCTGACAGAACAACTTCCATCACTATTTGAATTATCTTCTGACAGAACAACTTCCATAATGATTTGAATTATCATCTGACAGTATAACTTCCAGCACAATTTGAATTATCATCTGATAGAACAACTGCCAGCATCTCCAGGTCAGATTCAAGGTCTCAAGGTTAGTCTGTCACTCAGTTCTCTCATACCATCATTTGACAACAATTTCATCAACCTCAAACACTGCTACTGTCTCAAGGTTAGTCTGTCACTCCATTCTGTCTCACCCTTCTTGGACAGAACAACTCCAACAACTTCCAGCACTGTTACCTTTTCATGGTTAGTCTGTCACTCTTTACTTTTTTCATGCTATTTACAAAAAGAGATTGTCAGCTAATTGTTGAGGACATATCTTGTTAATTTGGCATGTAACAGAATCTATGCTTCCAAAATAATGTCCATTTCTGTTTGAATTCATTCACTTCATGTCTTATTTTAAATTCTGAAATATATTTTTCAGACCATCCCTGTAGCCATGGCTCAGCTAAGAAATGTCCACAATATCTGTCCACCAGAGGTTGTCAGATTTATCCTTGATCTTTTTAAGTACAATGATAACAGCAGGAATAAAGTAAGTCACACATAGACATATCAGTGAATTAAGCATGGTCATATTTCACCTTCACTTACAAAACAAAGACATTATGTCTGTTTTTTGTTTTCCCAGTTTGAAGTCAATGTTTTGACCAAACAGATTCCAATTATCTCTGTCCTTTTTAAAAGGTTTGGGAAGATGGTCATATGCTCATTCTTTGCATTGAACCATCTGTTTGTCTCTTGTTTGCTTATTGACACCTAATGAATTAAATTGATCATGTCTAATCCTAATAAATTAAATTGATCTTGTCTAATCATGTTGTATAATTATTCATATGGTAATAATGTGCAAGAGGGTTATTAACAGTAACATTTTCAAATATTTTTGGACAAAACTGTATTAATGCAGTCAAAGCATGGCATTTGTAAAAAAAATTGATTACATAACAAAAGTCATGATCCAGGAGGAATAAGTAACATTCAGAACTACAAAGTTGACCCATTTGGTTTGGGAATTATTACCAATATTTTAATGTTGCCACATTTTTTTAAATTGTTATTTTCTTTTAATTTGCATGATAAGTGTTCAGATTTCACTCACAGAATTTCCCTCTTGTACCTTGTTATTTTATTGTAATTTCTGTTCTGTACAATAAATGGTCCCATTGTCTAATATTTCCTACAATTTCAGTAGGTTCTTTCCTTTGTTTTAGCCTCACATTTTTAAAAGGGACCAGTTTGATATAAGTTTAAAAATTAATTTTATTTTTAAAATTTAATCGTAATATAGTTACAAAAACGTTTATATAGTTGTGATTTTTGAGTGATCTACACATTAATTGTCATAACTAAAATTCCAGATGAAAATTATCGATTGCTATGGACTTTTACAATGGCAGTTTGGCATTACACTGGGCCTAAAAGGCCTACATAGGATTGAACTATTAGTATTACAGGGGTGATCAAGTGTACAATCGCATGAACAAGAAGTCACATGCACCTTCAGTCATCTCCTGTATAGATGTTCAACTATAAATGGGTTAGCTTCAAAATGATAATTTAGCATGATGTAAAATTTAACAAATTAAATCTAAATTAACAGCTGTCTTTCTAGTCTTTTAAGTGTATGAAAGCACATGCTTGTATGGGAAAAATAGTTATTATGTACGAATTAAAATAAAAGATATGACATACCATACATTAGATATAAACGAAGTTACATAATTGCCTCAAATTTATTGGACTTGTCTGCCAGTTTTTTCCTGCCGGTGTTTGTCCAAGCTTTGTTTATAAATGATAACATGGTTGCGTCTCTGTTTATGTTTGAAGTACAACTTGTTCCCTACCTCTTACATCACAGCACATGACAAAACTGTTTTAAATGAGATCACCCCACTTGCTTGACAATGCCTGTAAATGTCGAAGTACGTTATCATTGAATTTGCCGTTAAGCATTTTTAATGGAATTTATACAATAATCTTCAATTTGGATGGTTCAAGGCGCAAGATAAGGAGAATAAATGCCATTCAATGGTAGTAAAATCAAATTCTCCAAAATGACACCTGTAGCTGTAAAAAGTGACTTAGACTGCGTACATGAGCTATGTGACTAATACTATAGAAGTCCCCTTTAGTCACATTTAAAGTACATGAAATGTTTTCCCAATAGACACTTAACAGTTTTGCAAGAAAGTCATCATTGTCGTAATTTTTGTTAGCTCGCATGGCTAAAAGGTCAAGTGAAATTTTGGTATGGTCCCAACATCAATCATGCATCATCTGTTGCCAGCGTGTTTGTGTTCATCAGCAATTACTTTTCACCACTCTGGAGTCCATGTTTATGATCTGATTTTAATCAAAGTTGGAATATGGATTTATAGCATCAGAATATTCAGCAAGTTAATTAATGATAACTAATAAGCTAGATTCATGCATATTACTGATGTGATCTTGCACCTGATTAACTAACCACACTGGAGACCATATTTTTTATCCAATTAAGATTAGACTTTGAATATATGTTTTGAATATATGTTTTTGTCATTAAGATCTCTCTTGAATTCAGTAATCAGTGAGATCCATGCTTACTAATGAGGTGATCCTGCATCTGATTGGCTGATATTGATACCGCTCAGGTAGCCATGTATCCGATCCATTTTTGATAAAGTTTGTAATATAGAGTAATATCATCAAGATCGGGATGGATTTGATGATGAGTGATATCCATGCATATTGATGAGATAATCTTGTATCTGACTGGCTGAGCGTGTAACCACTCTGGGAGCCATATTTCTGGCCTGATTTTGACCTTACTTGGAATAATCACTTATATTATTAAGATTGCAGATGAGTTCACTAAGGAGCGAGAGCCACACATAATAATGATGTGACTGTACAGTTGATAATGATGTGACTGTACAGTTGATTGGTTGAGTTTTTTGCCACTCTGGAGGCCATATTTCTTATCCAGTTGTTATTAAACTGAGCTTATATCATCAGGATCTTGGATGGGTTCAATAATGAGTTAGAGTCTTGCATATTAATGAGAGCCTGCATCTGATTGGTTGAGCATCTGGAGGCTATATTTCTGATCCAGATTGGATCGAAATTGGAATATATGCTTATATCATCAAGATCTGTACAAGGTCAGTAATGAATGAGATCCATGCATATTAATGAGTTGATCTTGCATCTGATTGATTGAGCTTGTTGCTCCTCTGGAAGCAGTATTTCTGATTCCATTTGATTAGACTTGAAATATTGGCTTACATCAAGAAAATCTTTGATAGGGTTGATAATGACCAAGATCCTTGAATATTTATGATGCAGTCTTGCATCTGATTGGCTGAAATTGTTACCACAATGGAAGCTTTTTTTTTTGAATCCAGTTTTATCAAGTTTTGGCATATATGCTTCTATCGTCTAGATCTTGGACTGTTTCAATAATGAGTGGGATCAGTGCATATTAATGAAGTGATCTTACATATGATTGGGCTTCTTGCAGTGCATATTAATAAAGTGATCTTACATCTGATTGGGCTTCTTACATTGCATATCACTGTTCCCTCTAAGCAAATGGTAGATGTGTGCGCTATGTGTGCTGCATTGTGCAAGCATTATGGTGACTTGAGCAAATTTTTTAGATCTTTGTCGATTGTGATGTGCGGGAATGTCTGAGCAGCTGCCTGGCCACACACATGCGCAGCTTAGAGGGAACATTGGTGCATATTAATGAAGTGATCGGGCTTCTTACCACTCTTGAAGATCTGTTGGATTTATTATCAGCAACTATGATGACTTATATTATGAGCAAGAGACTGCATATTAATTATGTCCTCATCTTTAATTATATTAATTATGTCCTCATCTTTAATAATATTAATTATGTCCTCATCTTTAATTATATTAATTATGTCCTCATCTTTAATTATATTAATTATGTCCCCATCTTTAATTATATTAATTATGTCCTCATCTTTAATTATATTAATTATGTCCTCATTTTTTATTATATTATGTCCTCATCTTTAATTAATTATGTCCTCATCTTTAATTATATTAATTATGTCCTCATCTTTAATTATATTAATTATGTCCTCATCTTTAATTATATTAATTATGTCCTCATCTTTAATTATATTAATTATGTCCTCATCTTTAATTATATTAATTATGTCCTCATTTTTAATTATATTATGTCCTCATCTTTAATTAATTATGTCCTCATCTTTAATTATATTAATTATGTCCTCATCTTTAAAAGAAATTGTATCATGATATAATAAAATAAATGCAGTCAACATGATATACAGTTTAAAGATAGTTTACATAGGATTTGTTCTTACATAAACCTTCTTAGTGAAATGGTCAGTTGTTTAGTTATGTAAGCCAAGTGAGCAGTATCAGGTCCATTTGGGTCTCTTGTTTAATGGCATGATTTTCAGTCTTATGTTTATTGATTAGACATTGGACAATTTCTCTTGTAAAATATATAAGCAAAGGGTTATTTGAGTCCTTTATGAATAGTTCTGAATGATAACTGTTTTCATGACTTTTGCTTAGAATATGATTTAATAATGTTGAAGATCAGTTGATAACAGGGGTTGGATCCAACAGTTAGTTACAAAGGTTTAAAAGGTGTCAAAATACTTGAATCTTTAATTAATAATGTTGACTTTCTTTAAGAAAATGTTTTTTGAAATCACAAAAAATGCAAATTTCCATTGCTGATCAAAACTTTTTTAAAAATCTCTTTAAAATTGTCAAGAAAATCTTGTTGGTTTGGAGGTCTGTCTTTAACATTAGCCACTTGGTTTTGATGTAGGCAAAGGAACATTAGTTTCACATGCAGATCTTCCCAGAAAGGAAAAGAAATAATGATTTATGCTTTAAGTACATACACCTCCACCATTTCTGTTTCTCTGGAGAACTGCCCTTATGTATGTCAGTATTCAGATAATTACTACAGAGGTTATGTGTTTCAGTACACAGATAATTACATCATAACTACTCTTACCTATTTCAGTACTCAGATAATTACTACAGAACTGCTCCTTTGTATTTCAGTACATTTAACTACAGCAGAACTGATTTTAGGTATGTCACTTCAAATAATTACTCATGACTTATACATTGCAGTACTCACATAAATACTACAGAACTACTCTTACATATTACAGTCCTCGGATAATTACTACAGAACTGCTCATATGTATTTCAGTATTGAGAATGTTATTATATAACTTCTTATATATTTCAGTACTCAAAAATTATTACATAATGGCTCTTATTATTACAGTACTCAGATAACTACTACCGAGCTGTTCTTGTAGATGCACTGGCAGCTACAGTGACACCAGCTGTAACCACAGTAACCCTGGCTGGGTATGGACTTCCCACTCATGTTTTATTAAATGTTCTCTTACTTAAATACACAAGTATGTGTAGTTTTTGTCTATACACAAGATGGCAAAAGTCATTGTTTGATGAGATATTCTTGTAACTTATATGTTTAGTTATGTTGGTCACATTGGCTTTCTTATGAAAAGAACCTACAGTGTTTCTGGTGTACAAGCCTTTAACTCTTCCAGTATGTAATTCCAATGTGTCAAGATTATATACATTGTTATTTGATATTGACATGTTCTTAAGTTAGATATGTTTATTATGGTTAGATATTGACATGTTCTTGAGTTATGTTTATTATGATTAGATACTGATATGTTATTGAGTTAGATATGTTTATTATGATTAGATATTGATATTTTCTTGAGTTTGATATGTTTATTGTGATTAGATGTTGACATGTTCTTAATTAGTTATGTTTATTACTCAAACAGTTTGGTAGATTTTTTATACAGTATGAAAGCTGTAATGTCATTTACAGACAGATTTACATTAAACATCTAGACAAATCATGAAGCCCAAAATCCTCCTTCAAAGTGAAAATTGATTAAACTCTTTATTCAGGCAAAACATGAATTCTGAGATGTCATCTGACACCAAGCTGATATTGGAGGAAATAACTCGCTGTCTCAACCTTGAAAAACTGCTTCCTAGCTACAGATATGTTGTGTCTATCAGGTAACCCATGCACAGATAATATTCACAGATTTTGTTAACAGAACTGTATTGCGTAGGTAATACATGCAAATACAGACAGCATGCAGACTTTTAAATACAGCCAAAAGATATTGGTTTGACAAGCTGTTGTGTATTAAATGGCATGCAGTATTTTAGGGGGCTAAGAGATCTTGTTGACTTTGTGTCCAAAATTAAAGCAAAGGAGAACTTTCTTTATCTTGGGCCATTGTTTGGACAGAATACATGAATGATTGGAGGACTATATCTTGGGCCATTGTTTGGACAGAATACATGAATGATTGGAGGACTATATCTTGGGCCTTCATATGGCAGATTAATTTCTACACAAAGCAGTTGATTGGGGGAACTTCCTCTGTCTTGGGCCATCATTTTGGTAAGCAATTTTGAGCAAAGCAATAGATTTGGGAACTTTATATTTGGCCATTTTACCATATATACAGAGTAGAGATGGATGGATACCTGGCCGTGCCACCTGGACCAGGTTTGGTTTTGCATTTTACTACCCTGAAATACCCAAAATAAAAATTGGTTTTAGCGGGGAAAGAATCAGCTAGCTGATTCTATCCCCCACCCCCCCATTTGTTAAGTGACCCATTATGATATTTCACTTGTAGACCTTAAGTGTATTACCAAAGACCCCATCAATGAAAAGAAATTATTTGGTTGTAGGGGGAAAGAATCAGCTAGCTGATTCAGTCCCATCCCACTCCTTATATGTTAAGTGACACATCACATGTATATTTCACATGTGGGCATTAAGCTTAATACCAAATAGCCCACTAATGAAAAGAAACTAATGGTTGGGGGGTGCAGGGGCAGAAAGAAATAGATTAAGAACTAACTTATTGTAAATGGGGGGGGGGCAAAATAACTCGAGGGGAAAGAATTGGCAAGCTGATTCTTTCCACCTCTAGTTATTTCTTTCTCCCCCCAACACACACACACACATGCACATACCAATTAGTTTCTTTAGGTAGGAAAGAAATGGCTGTTACACGCAACCTGGCCTTGTAGTTCCCTGCTGGGTACCCAGACCCAGCAAAATTTTCCTAACCATCCAGGTTTTGCACTACCCAGTAAATGCTGACCCAACCAGGTACCCTGAAAGATTTCCCTACCCATTCATGCCTAATACAAATTAAATGATTGGAGAACTTTCTGATTCTTGGACCATCATTGTGGATACTGAGTAAATGATTGGAGAACTTTCTGTTTCTTGGACCCTCGTTGTGGATACTGAGTAAATGATTGGAGAACTTTCTGATTCTTGGACCATCATTGTGGATACTGAGTAAATGTTTGGAGAACTTTCTCAGTCTCAGGCCAGCATTATGCAAAAATCATTGAGGAACTTTCTGAGTACTATTCCAGCATTGTAGATACACAGTAAAAATTGATTGGAGAACTTTCTTTGTCTTCGGACAGTGTTGTGGATGCTTGTGAAGAACTTTCTGAGTTTTGATCCAGCGATGTGGATATGGAGTAAATCATTGGATAATTTTATCAGCCTTGGATCATAACTGTGGATACAGATTAAATGGAAAACTTTTTCTATCATGGATCATCATTGTGGATATGGAGTAAAATATTGGAGAACTTTCTCAGCCTTGGGTCATCATTGTTGACAGAGAGTAAATGTTTGGAAAACTCTTTAAATCATGGGTCATTTTGGCAGAGTAGATGATTGGAGAACTTTAATATAAGTCATCATTTTGGGTCTAGAGTAAATGTATTATTCAAACTAGATTCAATGATAACAGTGTTTTTTATGTTTTATATTTTTCCCTTTGAGACTTTTTTAAATTACACCTCTCCCTTGATAACTCATGAGCAATAGGGCCCATACACATCAGCCACAGCATTAGCTAGAATATGAGATAGCAGTGGTGACTCTAATTTGGATTAACATGTACAGTTGTTTGGAAGGGTGGTTGTGCTAGTCTTCTTTCACATACATTATAATGGATGTTAATATGAATGGATAGTAGATCACAGACATCAGTTAAAAATAATAAATGCTTGGCAAACTTATAATTTAAATGAAGTTGACATACAGTATTCACAAATTATGCATCAGTAAAGTTTCAGTCTACTCTCTCTTAGTATTAGACCTGCAATGGGTATCCTAGAGGCAGATTTGATATGGCCCGTGGGACTCTAAATGGTGATTACAAACTATCATTTGGGTCAGACAACATTCTACCACCCTCACCCTGACCCCTCTTTCTCATGCATTTTCAAAATTTAAACATGAAATATTAGAACCTTTTCCATCATAATAAATGCAGATTTTGCTTTTATATTTAGTATGCACACACTAAAGCCTTTATGTCTGTTAAAAATTGCCATAAAAAGATTGTAGTCATGTTTCATTTTGACTGACCAATCAGAACAGAATATCCCTTTTGATGCATTGCATTTTCATGGCTGGCTGGCATGACTATGGTCATGTGTCATTTTGACTGACCAATCAGGACACAATATCCCTTTTGATGCATTGCATTTTCATGGCTGTCTGTCATGACTATGGTCATGTGTCATTTTGACTGACCAATCAGGACACAATATCCCTTTTGATGCATTGCATTTTCATGTCTATCATGACTATGGGGGCACTTACCAATTAATATGTACTTTAGAGAGAGTGACGTATGTAAGGTGAAGTAGTTTGCATTTAAAACATGCACATAGGAGAGAATGTTGGCATACCTATATGCTACAGAATGTAATGTGGATGATATTTCTTTGGATATTGTACTTTTGGAAATTTTACATGATTTAAGCACACTGCTAACTAAAATGACTGCTCCCTTGTGTTAAAAAATCAGTCTGAATTAGTCTAAAGTACACTATACATAGCAGCTATTAAAATAGGGAAAATGAATTTTGCCAGACTAGATAATACCAGCTTCTGAAAGTGCAATGAATGAATTACCAAATATATAAAATGTAAAAAAAGTTATCGGCTCTTTTTTATACAGTTTACCTCTGAAGTTCAGGAAGTGAAAATGACCAAGTAGAGCTAGCACTTTTTTGAAAGGTGCACATTTGAAGTAAGGCCAAGCTGTATACTCTATAACCCATAGTACACCCATCAATCATACATCAAAATAAAGGGAATTAAAGGATTTTTTAGTTATATCTAAGATATACAAGGTCTTTTTTAAATAGCCAGTATAACCAGTGAGGAAAGTTGGGGAAATTCTTTTTCTTTAAAATCCTAACTCTATGGAAAATGCAAAACTGTATAGCGCCACCTAAGGTCATGTGTCATTTAAAAGCTTGCCTTATTTAATGGTATAAAAGTAATTTAATTCCAATTTTCATAGCTTTTGAATTTAGAGTCACAACAAAATATGAACCAGGGCACAGATCTCTCACCCTTATCCTGCCATATTCCATATACTAACATCGCAGCTTCTCTTGTTTGTTTTCTTTTGATATCAGTTGTATTTATAGTGCAGAAAAATAATTTCAGTATATGTTTATGAAAGATGAGGAGCAACGGAAATTTATTGATTACGATTTAATTTTACTTACAAGATACATCTCATGAACTTGAAAGTTTAATTTTGTAGGTGTTAATGCAAAACTGTACCTGGTTTGTGGCTGTTACTTTCCAAAGCATATATTGTGTCTGTTTATAAACCAACAAATACCACTGAAAAATTAATGCATACCACTGTTATTTAGAAATGTCTAAGAAACATGAAAGCTTTAAAGTTCAAGAAAATGAAACATCAATCACAGTTTTGAGCTCACACATATCCATGGTAATATTAATCCCTGTTTATTCATGAAAATGACCAGCATAATGTATAGATTATGAAGTGCTGTATTAATGACTGAGAGACATGTTGCCATAACGAATAAATAGATTAACGGAAATGCAATGTCATTTTGGACATGAGTCTAAGAGATACTTGATTCATTGAGTACTGAAGTTCTAGATTTTGGTCATGAGTCTAAGATGTACTTGATTTAGTACTGAAAATCTAGATTTTGGACATGAGTCTAAGTTGTACTTGATTCACTGAGTTGTTGTTGTTGTTGTTGTAGGGTTTAACGCCATTTTTCAGCACACGATAGGCCATATATGGCGGCCAGTATCAGTGGTGGAGGAAGAACCCGGGAAAACCCCGGAAAGAACCACCGACCCACGAGAAGCTGCTGGCAAGCTTTCTCACATACCCACATTGGCTGAATCCGAGACTCGAATCCACGCAGACAGAGGTGAGATGGCAGTGGTCCGTAACGGACAGCGCTTTAGACAACTCGGCCACTCGGGGTCCCGATTCACTGAGTACTGAAGCACTAGATTTTGGACATGAGTCTAAGATGTACTTGATTCACTGAGTACTGAAGTTCTAGATTTTGGACATGAGTCTAAGATGTACTTGATTTAGTACTGAAGTTCAGGATTTTGGACATGAGTCTAAGTTGTACTTGATTCATTGAATACTGAAGTTCTAGATTTTGGGCATGAGTCTTAAGATGTACTTGATTCATACTTGGGTACTTCTTTCAGCACTAATCAGCATCAAACTGTGTGTATCCATTGTCAGCAAATGCAGATGAACTAAAGATTCTTAGCTAGAATTGCACTCATAAACCATTGGGACCAAACCCATCAGTATGTTTGCAGTTTTAATTCCTTTACTAGTATTTTAAGTGTCACCAAACACTACTTTGTTGATAGTGCATGGCAATGACAGAGTTCAGCTCTGTGTCACTTGTACTGATAAACATAGTCAGCACACAGCAGTTACAGTACCCGAACACTGTATTGAGTTTTTGGTATGTACCAAAAGGAAAGAGAAAGGACAAAAATAATTTAATGTGTTAAACCTTTTAAGTTATTTTTCAGTGTATCACTGCAACCTTTGAAGAACAGTTCTCAGATTAGCTTAAGGCAAAAACTTAAGATTTGCCCATGGTTTGCAATTTTAAGAATAAATTAGACTCACTTACACCCAATATATTACTGTACTTTTAGCACCTTTCATATATCATGATTGGCTAGAGACAATTTTTCAGTTAATTAGATTGTACCATCGTATTGACGGATCATTTAATTCTCAACAGTATCAATATAAAGCCTTAAACTGCTGAGTAGGAACTTAATTAGGTTCTAAGAGAAGCACTCAATGACCTTACTGTGACAGTTGATGGACTGTTTGTCATTTGAATAGATGAGAGCATATCACATTTATGAAGATTACATTGAAATCGAATTAAAATGGGTTTTTCTTGGCCAGACTTTTAATTGGTATTTAAGTTGTGTTATTTACTATGAAAACAGTTTGTTGAAAAAAAATCATACAGAATATGATTTCTTATTAAAATTTTGAATTTCATAATGACATTTCCAAATTAGTGTGCATTGACTGCAGTTAATTGAATAGTATATAAAGTTGTCATCAGTCAATTTTGAAAGTGATTTATTTCATTTTGATTGTGATTTATTTCATTTTGAAATTGATTTATTTCATTTTGATTGTGATTTATTTCATTTTGATTGTGATTTATTTCATTTTGAAAGTGATTTATTTCATTTTGAAAGTGATTTATTTCATTTTGATTGTGATTTATTTCATTTTGATTGTGATTTATGTCATGTTATGCAAATAATAGCTAGTGTTTTGTCTTTTGTATCAGAAAAAAAGGATCTATGAATGCCTCTTTGTCTTAAGTAGAAAGAAAATTTGAATGGCTTAATTGATCATAACTTGTTGATTAAATCAAATATTGCATAGAAATAAAGGCATAATGACACTCCATTTGCTCTTTCTGACTTTGCTATTGTTAGGAATGTACTTTGGTTATATATTACATTAACTGTGTTATTTCAGCTCGTTATATGTTGCATTAATTGTGTTATTTTATTATGGTTCTGTGTTGCATTAATTGTGTTATTTCTAATGGTTCAATGTCACATTAATTGTGTCATTTCAGCTTGTTATATGTTGCATTAATTGTGTTATTTCTGATGGTTATATGTTGTATTAATTGTGTCATTTCTGATGGTTCTATCTTGCATTGTGTTATTTCTGATGGTTCTATCTTGCATTAATTGTGTCATTTCTGATGATTCTATGTTGCATTAATGGTGTCATTTCAGCATGTTATGTCACATTAATTGTGTTATTTCTGATGGTTCTATGTCGCATTACATGTGTCATTTCAGCTCGTTATATGTTGCATTAATTGTGTTATTTCTGATTGTTCTTTGTCACATTAAATGTGTTATTTCTGATGGTTCTGTGTCGCATTGAATATGTTATTTCTGCTAGTTCTATGTCGCATTGATTGTGTTATTTCTGATAGTAATATGTCACATTAATTGTGTTATTTCTGATGGTTCTGTGTTGCATTGTGTTATGTCTGATGGTTCTATGTCACATTAATTATGTTATTTCTGATGGTTATATGTCACATTAATTGTGTTATTTCAGCTTGTTATATGTCGCATTGTGTTATTTCAGCTTGATATATGTCGCATTGTGTTTTTTCTGCTAGTTCTATTTCGCATTGTGTTATTTCTGCTAGTTCTATGCTGCATTGTGTTATTTCTGCATGTTCTACGTCACATTAATTGTGTTTTTTCTATAGTTATATGTCGCATTAATTGTGTAATTTCAGCTGCTTGAAAGCCATACGCATCCTTCAGAAGTTTGGACACCTGCCCAGCAATTCTGATATCTTCAAAAGTTATGCTCAATATGGTGTCTTCAGAGACATCCGAGTAACAGCTTTAGAAGCGCTTGTAGATTTCATCAAAGGTGATTTCCTTGGTTTTCTAACCTAAATATCAACTTTACAGTAATTTTATGGATTAGTGTTTTTTTACATTTCAACCATTTCCTGCTAATGCTTCATCCTTTAGCCTTGTACAATTGATTTCAAGATTTCACTTTTCAGTAATTTCCTGTAATGAAGAAAAAAGCTTGCAGAGGAAAAATATTTATTTTTTCCTAAAACAGGTCACATTTACTCTTTTTAACTGTTAATGATTTCATAACAGAAGTTAATGTTCAAGTGTCACTGTTCCGATGCTTGTTTGAATGGTGCATAATGTATAGTCTGTTTTATGAACATTAATTGCTCATACAGTCGAAAACATGAAAAGTACAGAACAATCTAATACTTACATGCATTGAAATATAAGTATACATTTGGGCACATGCATTTTGCAGCAGTTAAATCAAAACTTTTAAAATACTTTGTTCATTGTTATTTTTATATTTTCTAACACAATCACTTGTCCATACAGTAGATACAACCAATAACTGGGATCACCATATTTAAAAATAGTGACCATGTGCTTTTTATGAATGAATTGGTACAACAGCTAGGGCCACACTACATTTACTTTAATGGATGATGTGTGATCATGCAAAACATTATTGCATATCAAGCAGTGTAACTACAATGAAAATATTATCATTATACCTAATTAGATAATCATGACATAAATTTTTTACATACTGTATTTGCTCACTTATAAGCCTAGATTATAAGTAGACCCACTCCTTTTAGGGCTATAAATTGCCAGTTTCTCTTTCACCCTTCTTTAATCCGAAGTCAGATATATCTGAAGGGGGTACTTGACATTAGTCATTAGCCAGAGTTGCGCTTTTGAAAAAATACTAAGCACAAATAGATAGATAGATATGAACAAAATGACAACCAGTTTAAAATATAATCATGTTATTGATTGGAACATGTCACAAATAAAGTGACAACTTATGATTTGTCCTAACTAAATCAATTAAAATCCATAATGCTTACATTTTATATCCACTTGTATGATAAATCCATGAATGCAATTATAGGTCATATGCTGAATGTAAAAATAATTCAAAAGAATCTGATTCACGATATCATGTAATTCCAGATAAACAGTTCAAATTAAGTCTATATCTTTTCTAATTGACATTATCCTGTAAATGTCATCATAATTGTCATATAAAGTTCTGAAATCCTCCAGCAACATCTAATAAATCATCATGTTCTAGTCATCATCGTCTGACTCTGTTTTCATGGCTTCATTGTCATGTGCAGGTGCTTTTGTATAGACTGAGCTTGGAAACTGTAGGTAACACTTTGATCATTCAATCTCTGAAATCTGTTGAACACGTGTCACTTGTACAGCAAGATCATAAGGAGTTCACCTAACCACCCTCAGTTACTTGGCACTGAGCAAGTATCATCCATGCAGATCGATTAAAGGGTTGTCACATAGGAAAATAGAGTGCTGCCCTTACAAGCTTAAAGGCATTAAGGTCAAACATTCACTGGAAGATGTAGAACTCTGCTTTGGCATTGAACAAGTACATGTACCAAATTCCTGGATTGATGAAAAGGATTGCAAACAAATGAGTACTGACTTTACAAGACAAGTGCTTATCAGGTCACATGCACTGGCAGAAAACTTGAAAAATATCACTTGGGAATTAAAATAATTAAAAATATAACTTACAGAAAAGGAAAATACAAGTTAAATCAAAAATGTTATTGCATCATGCTAAGTGTTTATACAGCAAAGCACATATATTAATACAAATATAGATTGTTAGGGCTAGAACATAAAGAGAAGCATTATAATTACCAGTTAACAGCATTGATGGATACTTCACTTTGCGGTGGGTAGTATTTAATAAACCCATAATAATTTAAAATCCAAATAACTGTAGCTTTAAGTTAAGTGTAATGGATACCATCAATTGGTTAAGCCAGTACATACCATATATGCATTTCTGAATTTGAATAGTGACATAGAAACATAAAATTTTTTGAATTCACAGTATTTTTGTGTACAGCAAAGATCTAGATTGTCTAACATTACCCCTATGTGATCAATTTTATTGTATCTTGCGATTAAAAGAATACCTTTATTCTGCAAGAATGAAATCTTCAGTTAAAAAGGTCAACTTATAAGCAAGTATATATGGTATGTGACTGAATATGAATTTTAGTTAATTTCTTGAGAATGCTGTTGGATATTTAAAAAGAACCTACATTGATGAGATATAAATAGCAAACATATTTTGATCCATGTTACAATAAAACCTTTCTTAAAACTAATTCTTTATACTATTTTACTACCATTTCAGCTGATGTGAATGCTCTGGAATTAAACTGGCTTCTGGACCTGGTGGAGACAGATCCAGACCAGTATATCAGGTATGAACAGACCTATACCATTATATCAGGTAGGAACAGATTTAAACCAGTATATCAGGTTGGACAGATCCAGACCAGTTTATCAGGTAGGTACAGATTTAAACCAGTATATCAGGTTGGACAGATCCGGACCAGTTTATCAGGTATGAACAGTTATATACAAGGATATCAGGTAGGGACAGATCCACACCAATATATCAGGTAGGGACAGATCCAGACCAGTATGTCAGATAGGGACAACCAGACCAGACCAGTATATAAGGTAGTGACAGATCCAGACCAGTGTATCAAGTAGGGATAGATCCAACAAATATATCAGGCAGTGAAAGGTCCAGATCAATGTATCACGTAGGCACATATCAAGACCAGTGTATCAGGTAGGGACAGATCCACACCAGTATATCAGGTAGGGACAGATCCACACCAGTATATCAGGTAGGGACAGATCCACACCAATATATCAGGTAGGGACAGATCCACACCATTGTATCAGGTAGGGACAGATCTAGACCATTTTAACATGTAGGAATAGATTCAGACCATTATATCAGGTAGAATCAGATCTAGACCTGTACATCTGATTGTGACAGAGCCAGATGAGCATGTCAGATAGGACAAGTTCTAGACCAGAATATTGCATTTTGGTTTGTTTGGTGCTTTATGGCACAGAAACACAAATAGTTTATTAGTGCTGAGGTGACTGGAATAAAGTTCCTTTTCCAGAATATCAGGTAGGGACCATTGTATCAGGTAGAAACAGATCCAAACCAGCGTATTGGGTAGATACAGATCCAGACCGGTATATCATGTAGAAACAGATCCAGACCAGGTATATCAGGTAGGGACAGATCCAGACCAGTATATCAGGCAGGGACAAATCCAAGCTAGTGATTGGGTTTTCTTTTGTATAAGGGCATCTAATTGCAAACATTTTAGACCAAGATCTACCATCACATAACGTACTGAGAGATTTGGGTTTATCTGGTTCATTGTACTATTGATCCAAGCAAATAGTACATACACAAAACCACACAAATTTCAAATAACTCCTCAGTTATTTTCCTCACAAGTTGGAGAATTGGCATGTGTGATCACTGACTCAAGTGTCAACACAAATCAGACTGGGACCTATGGGTCCTACCCAAGGATCCTTAAACACCCTTTCACAATATACAGTGAAATATCCAGGTCTTTTGTACAGGCTGGTGACATCATCTAGTTTCTATAAACCATTTTACTACTAATCAAACCTCTTTAAACTGGCCACCCATATATTGGCCATCCTTGCCCCAGAGGGTCTTAGCTCCAGATTTATAACTTGGAAACTGTTGTTTATAGTTACAGCACATGAATAGACAAATGCATAAACCCAAATGACATTTGCCCATGAGTCAGTCCTTAAGTTTGAGTACCTAGCCGAGAGGCTCAAACTCAGGGTGGAGATCAAAACAGGGAGTCATGGATACATGTTTTACAAACACAGAATTCTAGTTAGAAACAGGGAATCATGGATACATGTTTTACAAACACAGAATTCTAGTTAGAAACAGGGAATCATGGATACATGTCTTACAAACACAGAATTCTAGTTAGAAAGTACAGGGAATCATGGATACATGTTTTACAAACACAGAATTCTAGTTAGAAACAGGGAATCATGGATACATGTTTTACAAACACAGAATTCTAGTTAGAAACAGGGAATCATGGATACATGTTTTACAAACACAGATTTCTAGTTAAAAACAGGGAATCATGGATACATGTTTTACAAACACAGAATTCTAGTTAGAAACAGGGAATCATGGATACATGTTTTACAAACACAGAATTCTAGTTAGAAAGTACAGGGAATCATGGATACATGTCTTACAAACACAGAATTCTAGTTAGAAAGTACAGGGAATCATGGATACATGTTTTACAAACACAGAATTCTAGTTAGAAAGTACAGGGAATCATGGATACATGTTTTACAAACACAGAATTCTAGTTAGAAAGTACAGTGGTAACAACCTCTTATGACACTCCACTGCCATCTCACCTCTGTCTGCGCTGGTTCGAGTCTCGGATTCAGCCAATGTGGGTATGTGAGAAAGCTTGCCAGTAGCTTCTCGAGGGTCGGTGGTTCTTTCCGGGGTTTTCCCGGGTTCTTCCTCCACCATTAATACTGGCCGCCATGTATAGCCTATCGTGTGCTGAAAAATGGCGTTAAACCCCACAACAACAACAACAAAAAAAATCTTATGTCACTCATAATTGGTTGTAACAGAAAAGAACATCATAACTTGAAAAAAACATGATGTATGGAAAAACAAGGTGACTTAATATTGAAACAATATTTTGGTCATATTTTAGGTGCAAAGAAAGAAAAATCAGTTTTTTTTGTTAAATTTATTTTTAAGTATTGTAAACATTTAAAAATGGTAAAAATGGTCTATTGTTTCCTGAAATAAATATCTTCAATTTAACTTTTAACCAGAATTCCCAAGTTTTAAAAGAAATGTTTGTTAAAGAAATGTCTTTCATTCAAAATGTATATATATAAATCTTTATGAAAAGAGTAGTTTTTTAAAGGAATAATTATTTGTATTTTTCTGTAGGTACAGAGCACTGGCTCTAATGATAGCCAATCCACCGTTCACTAGGACGACGACAGACAGCCCTCTGAACACGGAGCACCTCGTCCACAGGCTCTGGAAAATGATGAAGTAAGTAATGTACAAGTGAAGATTGCTGCTTTGTACATCGGCATCTATGTGCTTCTGTTTTTCTGGCTGTCCTAAACTTAATAATTAAATCTGAATTCCTTGTAACAGTGCTGACTGGTAAAATTATATATGCATCTCTTTATTGTGTGTGTGTGTGTGTGTGCTTTGGATTTTTAATGTAGCTTTAACAGTTTTTCAGTCATATCACTACACATGCCTGCAGTGTGGCAGTTTATAGTGATGTCTAGCACTGGGGCATCATGCCACAGACATGTAGTATTATGTCTCACCCAGTCAAATTATCCTGACACCAGGCCAACCAGTCTTAACACTAACCTCTTCATCTTCTTTTTATTGGTAATCACCATAATGAAGTTTATGTGTGAATAAAACTCAGACACTTAGTACATGGAACATGAATAATGAGGCTTTAAAAATATCAGCTTAATTCACCACTCAGGAGTGAAATTATTGTAAAATATTTATCGTGATAGTTTTTAAATGTTGACGTTTAAATAACTATATGGATGAAAATCATGCAGACGTTAACAGATCCAAACGTGTGCTGTCTGTATACAGAAATAATAGCTAATAGAAATAACTTGACAGGTTAAAAAGCAGATATCTTTTAAATTAAATTTCAACAAATTATGCACTATAACAGAAATATTGTGACATTTTTGTGTTAATAAAGATTTGAAGAAAAAACACAAAACTTGCTTGTGTTGCCCTGATTCTATTGTGAATTTCAAAACAAAATTTGTAAGATAATTTTTTGTATCTTTAATATCATTTTCCATGTGTAAAGTTTTCAAGCACTTTTTTGTAAATCATAAAGTTAGATTCAGTCTCTGTCCACTTTTTCAGCACTGGATTTTCCAATGACAGCCGTTTACGATGTGCCGTAGCAGATCTGTATTTCATTCTATATGGAAGAGTGAGACCCTCAGCTCTGGCCATTCCTCAGGTAAGAATTTGTATAAACCTCGCACCTGTTATAAATGTTACATATTCTTTCTGGTGTATGTGTAACACAGGCTTTGCATGTTTGTTTTTTTTTCGTTGAAAATGATTGGATTGGTTTTGTGTTTTTTGGCACAGCAATACAGATTGCTTGATTAGTACAAAGGCAGTTGGAGTTATGTACCTTGCCCAAAGGACATATTACATTAGCCAGCTCAGACTAATGTGATGACAGAACTTGAACCTACATCCTTTTGGTCACAATTCCATCATACTAACCACTGAGCCATCATGATTTCTTAATAGAAAACACATAAAACAAATTTAAATTAAACTTTATGTTTTCAAGTTTGGCCAGCAACAGATTGACATTGTTTGTTATGTTTAGCTATTTTGTCTTCAGAATTACACAAATTAGAATGATATTGAAAAAGTGTCAAGCTTTCAGGTAATGGTAGTGTACTGTGTATGATAGAATTTTTTATGTGGTAAAGTAAATATACCGCCACAAGCAAAGTTATGTTTATGGGGAAGGGTATACTGGAGTCATCTGTCTGTCCATCTGTAACACTTTTGTTTACCTAATATTCCCAGAACCATTTAGAACATTTCCATAAAAGTTGATATTCTTTGTATCATGACTAGACATTGTGACCTGTAAAAATTGAGTCTGTCTGACCAACATTTTACTTATTCCCATATTCATTGCTTATTGAATTCTTTCATCTGTCTGATCATTGCACTCTGAAGCAGTTATCATACCAGTCTGCCTGCATATAGCACTAACTTCAGCTTTTAGAGTGAGTGAGCTACACACACTCTCCATGGACCCAAACTAAATGTAGTTCCATTCTGATGGCTCAGTTATACTAATGATGCTACCTGGTTTTGTCTCAAAAACAGGTTGTGATCAATTGGCAACCAACCAATAACTATCAATTTTCTCTCCTTCATAAGATGTAAAGTTGCAGGATCCTGTAAATTCTATTTGTGGAGAATTCCATGGAGGTTGTAAATGGGTTTTCCTACAAATTAAGACCAGAAAGCAAAACATAAGCCCACAGGGTCTGTCCTCTTGGTTACAGAGGAATATTAGATTGGGCTACTCTGAATTTTCAAAATGATAGGTGCAACTTGATGAGATTTCAGCTCACGAAATACAAGTGATCTTCACAAGCCTGACCTGCAAATGTATTATCTGAATTTGAGATATAGTGTGGTCAGTTGGCAGGCATGCTGAGATTACTTTGGTCCAGGTTCTACTTGTGCAATACAGCTGCAGCAAGAAGAGAACTGAATCTAGTCAGGCAACTGGTAGGTGCCTAGATAGTTTCCATGCTTGAATCAGCATAGCACCTCCTCAATCCCAGGCGTGATGTACAACTTTCACTGGATTTACTTGGGTGGAAAAAACTTTGAAGATAAGACAACAATCAGGTGCTGTATCTCACTAGGCTTATCCTTTAATGAAAGGATTATCTTCAGTTGTGTTAAGGTAAGATTAGGAGAGTTCCACCATTTAGTCATGCCTTCAGGGTGATGTAGTTAGTGACTGGGTGCTTACACATTCCCTCCTTTTACCTATTCTCCTAATGTGGTCAGGTAACATAGTTAATAGAGAATGGAATATTTTTCTCCAAAAATACTAATCTAATCACATTATTATCATACCCTCCAACCCTTCCCTGCAGATGCAAGCATCCTGTCACAGGTGTTGCTTATCTTTAAACTGACATCTGGGCCTACAGGTGTCCACCTAGTGGGAATGAAGAGAGGTAATTATAAGAGTTGGTCTGTTTGTGGTAAAGACGTAAATATGTTTTTAATCTTTATGGGAAGGCTGGATACCAGAGGCAGCAGAAAGTAATTTATAATGTCACTGCAATCCAGTAGGTATTTTCAGAGAAACACTTTTCCTAAATTATTTCATTCTTAAAAGTTACCTATAATGACCCAGTGTGCTTTAAAATAAATGTTTCTTTTTGTACACTGTTAAATTTGTTTAATATGATTTCAATGTGAATTTCCATGCAAAATTAAAGTCTTACATTAGAGGATGATGCGCTCTTATTTTGACTACATTCTGATAAAGAAACCAGGATCTGTTGGATGCCATTTTTCAATCGTTTAAGATTGGCATTTGAAAGCCAGCATTCACAATTGAACACTGTTCAGTATTGTATATAGCCAGTAAAATTATTTGCTTAGAATATTCTTCTACTTGTTACGTTCATAATGCAAGTGACAAAATGCTTTCAAGAAAGATGATGATAATGATTGAGTGGAAGATTAGGAGAAGTTGCTGACAAGAATAGCATAGTGTTTGTTAAAGTCAAAGACAGATGAAGACCCTTGTATAAGTAAGTGTATAACTTTCAAAATTTAGACCTCAGATATGGGGCAGTCCAGATAATCTTGAAAGAGGAAAAGAAAAGAGTCAAGTTAGAAGAATGAGTTAAGGAAATCATTGTGTGCAGATTGTATCATTCACAGCTACTGCAAGTCTGTTTGCTAAATCACAAAGAAATCCGTTTTAGTTTAATTTATTTAGGGTCCACAGATATAGGGATCAGCCCTTGTGTGTTTATCAAAATGAAGAGTTTTTACAATCTCTTATGCCAATAGCTGGTATAAAAGAGACATATTTGTTTCAATTTTAAATTACTGTATATACTCACATATAATCCTATTTGTGTATAAACCAGGACCCCCAAACTGACTAGGTAAAATATTACAAAGGTGCATGACCCATACATAAACCAACCGATTAGTTCAGCCACATTGAAAATCGTTATTGCAACACCATCTGAATGGATATGGGTTTCAGTAGACAAGATCCAGGATGTTCAGGTGATCTTGTCCATGGCGATCTACAGTAACAATATACACAGGTAGTCAACAACAAAACTAAAAAAATTTCAAGTTTAGACCTTGTCCTGTGGATAAGTTGACCTTCCAGGCTTTTATCTTTTTTCTGAATTATTTGGCTTATACACAAATACATATGGTAGTTTTGCTTGTTACATATATATAACAGAGTCTGACCTCAGAGTGTGCTCTTGACAGTTTGGTGGTATGACAAGGTCTTCAAGTTGAAATAATCTGAAAATCTTTAATAAAGCACTGATTTCAGATGGGCACTGATTCCCCACCAGCACGTTCTAGAAATGTGGATCAAAGCTAGAACTACAGAGTTGCAAATAGAACACTAATGATACACTATCCTAGTAGTGAAAAAACTGAATGAGAAATCGTTGATATGTTAACTTATTTCTGACAAAGGTAGTGTGAAGGCTTGCATCTAATCTTTTAATGATAATCCTTTTTCTAAATTTCAGAATGTAATGGTTTTAAATCTCAAAGAGAAAAAGACCCTTTTGAATCCAACTGTTGTCCCAGAAGTATTAGGGGTAAGTAACTACCAAAGGTGAATATCACAGAAAATGGACCCTTGCGTTTGGACCAAGTTATGTGCATGAAATGTTTGCATGTATAAGACAATAACAAATAATATTTAGGCAGTGCACTTGAGTTACTTCTTTCTTATCCTTGTTTAACTATACAGATAATTAAAATATTTGTGAACTATTCACCCTTTCCCATGGCCAGGTGCATCTTGATGCTCAACGTGTTTGGAAATCTCCCCCTGCTTGTACAGCTTTTCTAAGATCTGCTTAATTTTATTTTTTAAATTGCCAAGAACACATTTCAGTTTAGATTCTGCTTTGATAATGAGAGGGATAGGAGGGTTGACAGATTATCAGATTTTAAAAAATATGTTTTTGGGTATAGAAAAGTCAGAAAGGATAATATTAAGCAAAACTCTTTTTTTTTCATTAAAGTATACAGAGAAGAGATAAATTAGCTTGATATTAATCCTTGAATAAAACATGATCCCACTACATGAAAAAAAAGATAGTGAGGTGTATGACACTGTCACTTAGGTTTTAGCTTCATGATTTTGCTTTTTAAAACTTTTGGGGCTTTAAATTAAGAATATAGTACATACCAATAATTTCAAGCAATCAAATTTGGAAAGCTTGGGAAAAAGAAAGATGTTAGTCTTGTCTGTGCAGTCAAGATACATCATTTCTGTGCAATAAAAATATATAATTTCTATGCAATAAAGAGACATCATTTCTATGCAGTAAAGAGACATCATTTCTGTGCAATAAAGAGACATCATTTCTGTGTTGTCAAGAGACATCATTTCTGTGCAGTCAAGAGACATCATTTCTGTGCAGTCAAAAGACATCATTTCTGTGTTGTCAAGAGACATCATTTCTGTGCAATAGAGACATCATTTCTGTGTTGTCAAGAGATATCATTTCTGTGCAATAAAGAGACATCATTTCTGTGCAGTCAATCAAACAATTGGGTCATTGAATCTTAGCATTTGGGAAAGGGGACAAAATTCAAGTAGTTCTGGTATCTTTGCAAAAAGTATATATATAATTATATATATATATATATATATATATATATATATATATATATATATATATATATATATATATATATAAAGTACAAATAACACTGTCATACAGGTTAGAGAATTTTTAATTCGTACTCTACGGAGATTCGAACCCAGGTACACAGGTAAACGACACCCATCGCCTTGCCTGTTCACACAAGCCCATATTCCCTCACAACTAAGCACACATCGCCAAAAACTGATGTTACTCAGTCGGTGTTATATGCACTCGTGTAGCAGACACTTGCATGACGACCTAGTAATTAATTCTCATGTATCTACAAAGTCATTCAGGATTCCTATGAAAGAAATCAAGGTATATAGAATTAATTGTGGAGAGTTACATTAAAAATTAAAATATTAATTCTGCCTACTATTATCAAGCATTCTTCTATAGGAATCCAAGGATAGCACTTTCCGTTCTATCAGGTGTATATTTATAATTCTTTCTCTTTCTCCAATTATGCATTTTCTTGTCATTCTGTTAAGTGATGAAATAAATTAGCAACAAAGGATGGTATGTTAGGTTGCAAAATACTTTATCAATGTGGCCTTTTCATTGCACACCTAAAATACTTCATTTCTGTCAAACTTAAGCATGCAGTTTTAAATTAGCTCGTTTTATCGATCAAACCTGAATGGAGTTGCTTTTCGTTGCCCATGTTATGATATAAACACCTAACAAAACTTCTAGCAGATCTTGAAAAGCATTAATTTACTTAAAATACTGATGTAAATTAAATCGTTTTTTAACAAATATTTTCTTCTTTAAAATTCAGAAGTCTAAAGAGTAAATGTTTAGTTATTTGCTGATTTTATTATGACACTTGAAAATCATATTTTACTGAACAAACTACAAAAACACATTTCCTAAGATATTCTTTATACCTGCTACAGCAATATTAATACTAATAACATTTTCTAAGATATTCTTTATACCTGCTACAGTGGTATTAATATCAATCAACACTTCCTAAGATATTCTTTATAACTGTTACAGCGATATTAATACCAATCAACACTAAGATATTCTTTATACCAGCTACAGCGATATTAACCCTTTACCTCATGCAAGCGTCTTTGGATGCCTCTACTCCATTCGCATGGAAGCGCCTTTTGACGTCTCTAGATGCCAGCTGTAAACATCAGCCATTTTGAACTGGTTTTCGTAGTGCCACCTTCGGGGAAAACCCACCTATTAGATACTACATTCATTTCTGTGAATGACAATTACGTCAGATCACGTGGTCACCGTTTATGCACTGGTCGATATCTGCTATTTAAAGTAACTGGGTCATAATCTCCACTTTTCAAAATGGCGGTCGCGGATTTCATTCAGTACTTACGAAGTTTTCACGATTAGAATCACAACTATGAAAGATTCAATAACTTATGTAAAGACTCTGATATTGATGTAGGCAGCAATTAGTTTTTATAAATTATCAAATTTAGATGACTTAGGGATGTAGACGCAGACGAAAAAACATGTAAATTTCGAGTATGGGAAATGGCAGCTACAGTTGGTCATGCGGCCTCACTGACATGACGGTGAATGAGTTCTCTCAAGATTTTAAAGCATATAAAAAATTCTTCCATGAAAAATAATTACACAGCTATAACAATCGGACTTTACTCTTAATTTTTTCCATATATAATAGATGTGTACCAAAAATGTAAAATAGTTAAAATTGCTGTTAAACGTGACATACACTACATTGTTTGACAGTTCAGGCCTATGTGTATGCGGTCGGCTAGGTAACGGGTGTTCTATTTATAGCATGCTGCACTTTGTCACTATGCTTTATGATGTAAAGGGTTAATACCAATCAACACTTTCTAAGATATTCTTTATACCTGCTACAGCGATATTAATACTAATTATCAACACTTTCTAAGATATTCTTTATACCTGCTACAAATCAACACTTTCTAAGATATTCTTTATACCTGCTACAGCGATATTAATACTAATAACATTTCATAAGATATTTTTTATACCTGCAACAGCGATATTAATACTAATCAGCACTTCCTAAGATATTCTTTATACATGCTAAGTGATATTAATACCAATCAACACTTTCTAAGATATTCTTTATACCTGCTACAGCGATATTAATACCAGTCAGCATTTCCTAAGATATTTTTTATACCTGCTACAGTGATATTAATACTAATAACATTTCAGACTTGTTGCCAATAAGTAGTTTATTTTTTGCTCATGTGAGATAAATCTTTGTTTATTTTGAATGTTATATACACGACCTGATATTTGTCAATATATACACTTATATGTTCTGTTAGTTACTAGTATTTGTTACCAAATTTTAAATTTTAATATATGTTGCTATACTGCTTTCTGAAATATTTTGTTCAAATACATTCACATGGTCTGTCATAACATTTTTTGTTAAAAGAGAGCAACCTTGTCAAAAACCACATGCAGAAAGATGGAATGGCATACTTAAACTGCAGTGCTTAGTAATCACATCCCTTTCATAGATTTGATGACCATTTTTAAGAATAGAGAATGATTTTGAAAGATGAGCACGCTTAGATTTTTGATAATTGTTGAGTGAATTTGTTGTTGTTGATAAACTAAAGGCATCCAGCATAAAATATATTTGCTTGTATGGCTTGAGACAAAAATCCATGATTACTAATTCCCTCTTATTTATTGTTAGTATCAACAGCAAAAATCTTGCAATACATTTTAAAGCTGATCCCAGTGTATGTTAATTCTGATCTTATGGTATAAGAGTCCATCATAGTGTTTTTCACTTGTCTGGATGAAAATAATGTGCTACCTTTCCTTTCATTCTTAGCATCTTTTGAACTTGAATATAAGCATTCCTAGAAACACAACAAAGTTTGTATTTTGTAGATATCTCATGCAATAAGTTTCATTATGTTAATAATGTTACCACATTTTAAAACTCATACCATAGTAACCAAGCTATTAGCCATAAATTTCAACAAATTTAATGTTATAGCAAAATACTTCAGGTATTGTAAATGTTTGAGATGATCTGAGCATATTAAAGAAAATTGTAAACACAGAATATACAGCCAAAAAGTTCTTGACTTTAAGCGTTAAATCTTGACATTTTTCTGAAAACAAAACACCTGCTAAGCCTTTACTAGGTGGAACAATTAATTAGAAAATGTAGATTTATCTCAGTCATAAATTGATAAAATTCAAAGCTTGACCGATTTGGCAAGAAAGAAGGTAGCTCTGTATACAAATATATCAAAAAATATGTCACTTTTTCACGCTTTTACAAATTATTTGCAGGATTTAGTTGCCATGGCAACTGACCATGTCATCCTTGCATGCTGAAACAAAACATTCTTAATCATCCAGTGTTCACATCAAATCACCCATTATAAAGATAATTATGATTGCACAATAATCAATCACATAAGGATTGCCGATTAGTGACTTAATAGATAAATTCTGTGCAAATTAAGCAGTGCAAACTCCAAACTGATGCACTGTAAAGGATATTTCATCTGGAGCTCATCTTTGTCATTTTAATTTAGAATCACAATTAATAAACAAAATTTGTTAAACTCCTAAAAATTGAATGATTCTAACTTTGTTTGGGAGACTTTTAAGCCTAATTTAGGGTTTGTATTAAAAAATTTGAAACCATGGTGCCTTTTTACAGGACATGTTCGAGGAAGAGCCAATGGAAGTCATTGTTCCCAAATCTGAGCCAGAGGATCAGGAGATGGTGGATGTGGTGGGGCATCCCTCCGAAAGTGAGGATATAAGTCCTCTGAAGAGGAAGGCAGAATCCCCACCCCCTTTCCCAGCTGTCCAAGTTGTATCAGCAACTGAACCAAGTATAATAGCTGAACACGCTGCAGAAGATAGCAATGCTGCTTTTAAATTCAGGATCAAGGTATTTGTGAAAGATGGATTTCTAAATTAATCTTAAAAATGTGTAAGTTTAGACAGTTTTCTGTTTTTATCTCAGAGTATGCATAATCAAGTAAATGAGTACTGAGTGTTAACATGTTGGTTTAAAATTTCAGTTCACATGATTTTAAGCCATGTAAACCTTTGTCATCAAAGACACTTCATTTTCAGTTTACATGGTCATATGCCATGTAAACCTGGCCATCATAGACACTTCATTTTCTTTTCACATAGTTTATGGCATGTAAACCTTTCTCATCACAGACACTTTAGTTTCAGTTCACATGGTCATATGCCATGTAAACCTTTGTCATCAAAGTTCAGGCATGGTCAGCTTCCTCCAAGGCATAGGCCAGATAAGTGATTTTTAAAGCCACTCCCTATGATGCAAATTAGAGAATAAAACCAAACCACAGGCCGGATCCAGTCTGCAGGCTGTATTTTACCCACCTCTGTCTTAGATGCTTAAGTTTATGTTCACATGGTTTTATGCCACATGAACTTTTGTTATCATAGACTCCACACATTGGTATAATTAGGTCTCTATGAGAGTTGTAAAACCACACTTCTTATAACAGAATTGAAGCCATCAGGAATGAAGGATGCATGCAGATCATGGATATTTATTTCCTTTCGATATCCCTTGAGTTCTCAACTTTATGATATCCATGGTCTCACATGAGAGAATATTGTTATTGATTTATTGTAAGACATAAGTTCAGTTTTTAATGTTGCATCGTCTATCAAAAGTAACATGAATGCAATCAAATCATTTTCAACTATTCAGATGACCATACTCCTGTTTTGTCTGCATTCATCTGCATCGTCATTTGTACATGTGCATTGGACAGTGCTAACAGCTGCCTTGCTTGGCGCTCAGCATTAAGAGGTTAGTGTTAGGACTGGTCAGCCTGGTGTCAGGATAATGTGACTGGGTGGGACATCATGCTACGTGTCTGCGGCATGATGCCTTCGTGCTAGACATCACTATAAACTGCCACATTGTAGACATCGTAGCAATATGACTAAAAAATTGTAAAAGCTACGTTAAAAATCCAAATCGCACACACACACATGTACATTGCACAATCCTGTTTTGCCTGCGTTCATCTGCATCGTCATTTGTACATGTAAATTGGACAGTGCTGTTTTGTCTACATTCATCAACATCATCATTTGTACATGTACATTGGACAGTGCTGTGATATTCTTTAAACAAGACAAGTCTTCATCGTTATGTCACATGTTTTGGATCATTTTGATGACACTGCTGGGAAATAAAGACAGCGTCTGTAGTTACATCTTAAGGGGTTATGAGTTAGTCCCTGAAGTTTATCTGCAAAAATTCAGAAACTATAGAAAAGAAACTGGACAATCTCATGTTGAATTTGCTAGAGAAAAAGAGCAATTATTTTGATAGATGGTGCTTAGCCAAGAAAGTTGAACAAGATTATGAAAGTTTTATACAACTTGTATTACTTGAAGAGATCAAAAACTGTGTTCACAGTGACATTAAGTCATATCGTGACGAGCGTTAGATTGAAACCTTGGAAAATGATGCTGGTACTGCGCTGATGAGTATTCTTTAACTCATAAAATTTCTTTTGTAAATAAGACTTCCACTCAACAGTCTTCTGGCAGAAAAGTATTTCAGCCTAATACAACCCTTCTAAAACTCAAACTGGCACAACTTCTAAAAATCAATCTTCAAAGAAGCTTGATTCAAGATCCTTGTCTCTTCCTATGTGTACCTATTGCAAGAAAAAAAGACACATTCTTTCTGATTGCTGCAGATTGAAAAACAGCCATCAGAATCAAGACAGACCTATTCCAAATGCTCTTATTTCTAAGAGGTCAAGGTCACAATCATGTATTGAAAGCAGTACATTTGTTGGGTCTAATAAACCCCAGTCTGATTTTATTATGGAGAATTATGAACCATTCATATCAAATTGTTCTATATCACTCTTGGGTGATTCAGCCAATCCTATCCCTATTAAAATTTTAAGGGACACAGGAGCTTCTCAGAGTCTTTTATTGTCATGTACTTTGCCTTTTTCTGAGAAGTTTTCTTCTGATGAGAGTGTTCTTATTCAGGGAGTAGAGTGCAGCTTTGTTAATGTTCCTCTCCATTGTGTAAATTTGTCATCAGACTTAGTCTCAGGACCCGTGAAAGTTAAAACAGTCTCTGTTTTACCCGTTGAGGGCATTCATTTATTACTAGGCAATGACCTGGCTGGAGACAAGGTTGTGTTTAATCCACTTGTAACTGACAAGCCTTGCTTGGATCAGAAAGTAGTTACAATTAAAAAAGAATTCCCTGATTTATTTCCAGCTTGTGCAGTTACCAGAGCTATGTCAAAGAAAGCTCTTGAGAATGATGTTGATAAGGAAAGTATTCCTTTAGCTGACACCTGTATTGGTCAGGCTTTTGATGAGGACACAATCACTACTTGTTCGGATCAATCAGAAGGTATTGATCACAGTGATCCTCTTTTAATGACTCATTATCTTTATTCTAATAAGGGTAATCGTCGAACAGGAAAAAGATCCTGAGATCTCCTGTTTGTTTCTGTTTGTTTCTAAGGGCCATTAGTGAAAATGAAGCTACTGAAGTTCCTGTCTGTTATTTCATTAAAAATTAAATTTTTATGAGAAAATGGAGACCTCCTGAGGTACCTGCTGATACGAATGGTCAGTGAACTGTCAAATTGTTGTTCTGAAACCTTATAGACAGGAAATATTTAGTCTGGCCCATGAAACTCCATTGGCTGGTCATTTAGAGATCAATAAAACTTATCACAAGATCTTAACTCACTTCTCTTGGCCAAAAATCAAAAGTGATGTTAGTAAATACTGTAGATCTTGTCATACCTGTCAAATGGTAAGAAAACCAAATCAGAAAATTCCCAAGGGTCATCTTCAAATTATTCCTGCCTTTGACAAACCATTTAGTAGAATTATGGTAGATTGTGTTGGTCCCTTACCTAAGACCAAATCAGGTAACCAATACCTGTTGACCATTATGTATGTGTCAACAAGGTTTCCAGAGGCAATTCCTTTGAGGAATATTAAGACTTTGATAAAGATTTTTACTCATTTTGTCTTTCCCAACTCTGTCCAATCTGGTCATGGTTCAAATTTTAGATCTGGAACTTTCCAGCCTTTTATGCTTGAATTTGGTATTCAGCAGTTCAAGTCAAAGGTAAAATTATGGTTTGACAGAACTATTGTGGAGAGAAGTTTTGAGTTTTGTAATAATGGAGTTCTGTCTCTCTTGCTCATTCTTCAAATTTTTCTTCAGATTAGATATTACAGCCCTTATACAATTAAGAAGAAAATGAATGAGTTAAATCATAATATTAATGCTCCTGGGATGTAAATAAGTTATAGGAGTACCAGTATATTGAAAGAGATAGCTAGTTAAAACATACAATTAATTTAGTTGTACCTGTCCCACTCAGTGAAGATTTAAGTGAAGGAATATCATCGGATTCTATTGAAATTGGAGTGACAAATCTTCGGAATTCAGAAATTATGAAAGATCTGGACCAGAAACTTTCACATTTGCAAGAGCAAGAAAGAAATGAACTTAAACAGTTATTATTTGAATATGAGCACTTATTTCAAGATGTTCTTACAAGAACAAACAATATTTTCCATGATGCTGATATTATAAATTCTAAACCTGTCAAACAACACCCATACCAGATGAACCCTCTCAGACAGGAATACTTGAAAAAAGAAATTCATGTTTGCTGGAGAATGATTTTATAGAGCCCAGTTTAAGTGACTGGAGTTCACCATGCATACTTGTTCCAAAGCCAGATAAAACTTTCCGTATGTGTACTGATTATAGAAAGGTGAATAGTGTGACAAAAATAGATTCATTCCCATTACCAAGAATCGATGACTGTATTGATAAGATCGGGAATGCCAAGTATGTCACCAAATTTGACCTTCTGAAAGGATTTTGGCAAATTCTACTAACAGAAAGAGCAAAGGAAATTTCGACTCCAGATGGACTTTACCTAATATAAAGTAATACTGTTTGGGATGAAAGAGTTGCCAAGTACATTGGAACATCTCATGAATATGATTACCTGTGGTATAGACAACTGTGTTGCTTACATTGATGATGTCATCATCTACAACAACACCTGGAAAGAACATTTAGCAACACTTCGGAAATTCTTTGACAGACTCACAGATGCATGTTTGACAATTAATTTATCTAAAAGTGAGTTCTGCTGTGCTAGTGTAACCTTTCTAGGACACATCATGGGACATGGACAAGTTAAACCTATAGATGCTAAGGTCAAGGCTATCTTTGAATTTCCTATGCCTGTTAATAAAAAGCAACTGATGTGATTTTTAGGTATGGCTGGATACTATCGAAAATTTTGTTCCAGTTTTTCTATAATTGCTGAACCCCTGACAGATTTATTGAGTAAGAAAAACTAGTTCCTTTGGACAAGTTGAAAGCCATACTTAAAAGCGCGCCAGTTCTTACAGCTCCAAATTTCACCCAATCATTTAATCTGTCTGTTGTTGCAAGTGATGTTGGGGTTGGAGCAATTTTGATTCAAGAAGATGAAAATGGTATTGATCATCCAGTATGCTGTTTCTCTACAAAATTAAATAAGCACCAAAGAAATTATTCAACAGTCAAGAAGGAATGTTTGGCTTTGATATTGGCATTACAACATTTTGAAGTTTACCTTAGTTCAGCTTCTTCTTCGATTATTGTGTTTAGTGACCACAACCCCCTTACTTTCATTGGCAAGATGAAAAATAAAAATCCTGTCTGGGCTTAGTCATCCCACACCAAGTTAATTGATGTCCAGCTCAACACAACAATGAAACACCATGCCCTACTCCTTTACCATGGCTGCCGGTACTCAGCAATATTCCTCCTCTACGTCTGCATCGCCAGGAAGCAAGTACAAAAGTGTTGGCTAAGGTCTATGCTAGTGAGAAACTTCCACTGTACATGGACATCACCTTACATTCAGTAGTCTGCCTGACTTCAATACGCCCAGTCTGGTTAGGTCCATTACCGGAGGATATGATAGCTATTTCAGCATGGAGTGTCAAGTGGTCTTCAACAGATGTTGTAAACCACTACCTCGTAGTTGAGCCATCTGTATGCCCCCGTGAGCTTCAACCTCCCACGTCATCTATGGACCACACTGAACCACTTTCAGACAGGACAGGGGCATTGTGCAGTCAACCTTGTCCGATGGGGCCAGGCCGCTAACTCTTCCTGTTGCTGTGGAGCTCTTCAGACCATTTCACACATTGTGAAAAACTCTCCACTGACAAAGTTCCCCAGTTGACTGCAGGCTCTGCATGTTGCTGATGACACAGTTAAATGGCTGAGCATGCACTGCACACAATAATAATAATAATATAGATGTTGCATGTATCTGTGTATGTATGTGTGTGTGTATGTATATATATATATATATATATATATATATATATATATATATATATATATATATATATAGATGTTTGCATGTATCAATGTATGTATGTATGAATACATAATACTCTGATATTAAGACCACTCTTTGAATATGTCCACTTTTCATAAGTCCCATTGATGGTCTTATTGCACAGTTTTACTTTATTTTATTCTCTATAAATGAACGGGAACAATTTCTTAATGAAATAAGAGTGTGTGGAGCTAAAGTAAATAGTGGACATATTGGTTGCAAGAGTAGAAAGATTGTTTCTGAATACAAATTTTAGAATTTGTTTGAAGTCTAAACTAAAGTTTAATGCTAACGTCTCAACAATATTGCTGATAAGAAAGCATTGGGATTTTAATACTCCATTGTATTGACTACTTCATTCAGTTCAGTTAAATTTTATTCAATCCAGTTACACGATAATCACCAAAACAAATGTTTTCATAGACATGTATAAAATAACATACATGTAATACACATTAGATGTATGACCACAGGAATAAAATTGTGTTTACATCGTAGTTTTACCACCATTTATACATGTAACATTTAAATGTCTTTTTTATTTATTTTTTTCAGTGAAGTTCTAAACTTATATTTTAAACAAATATTCTCTTAAATACAGATTGAAAACAATAGTCAACATATCATGTTAATATCATAATCACGCCTACCAAGTATACATATACTTAATATTTCATATTCATTTAGTTTATTCAAAAGAGATACTGTATTAACTAGTTTGATGAAAAAGTTTGCCATCAGGGAAGAAGAGGTCTTTGAGCTTAGAAGTACAGTTCAACTTCTGTCCAATTTACACAGCTGACAAAATGCATTAACAAAACAAGATTACAAGAGGTCAAGATTTTTTATTTCAGTTAAAAAAAACAATGTGCAACATGAGGATGTCATTAAAAGGAACAATAGTAGCATGATAAAATACAAATGTGCCACATGAAGGTACCTTTAAATGGAACAATAATAGTACAACATACACAGAAGATATGCCACATAAAGGTAACATTGAGTGGAACAATAGTAATACGATAACAAACAAATTTGATGCATGATTGAGTGGAACAATAGTAATATGATAACACAAAAATTTGACACATGATTATATGATTGAGTGGAAAATAATTATGTGCCACATGAAGGTACTGTCAAGTGGAATAACAGTAGTATGATAACACACAAATGTGCCACACGAAGGTACTGTCAAGTGGAAAAACAGTAGTATTATAACACACAAATGTGCCACATGAAGGTACTGTCAAGTGGAATAACAGTAGTATGATAACACACAAATGTGCCACATGAAGGTACTGTCAACTGGAATAACAGTAGTATGATAACACACACATGTGCCACACGAAGGTACGTGTACTGTCAAGTGGAATAACAGTAGTATGATAACCTAACACACAAATGTGCCACACGAAGGTACTGTCAAGTGGAATAACAGTAGTATGATAACACACAAATGTGCCACATGAAGGTACTGTCAACTGGAATAACAGTAGTATGATAACACACACATGTGCCACACGAAGGTACGTGTACTGTCAAGTGGAATAACAGTAGTATGATAACCTAACACACAAATGTGCCACACGAAGGTACTGTCAAGTGGAATAACAGTAGTATGATAACACACAAATGTGCCACACAAAGGTACTGTCAAGTGGAATAACAGTAGTATGATAACACACAAATGTGCCACACGAAGGTACTGTCAAGTGGAATAACAGTAGTATGATAACCTAACACACAAATGTGCCACATGAAGGTACTGTCAAGTAGAATAATAGTAGTATGATAACACACAAATGTGCCACATGAAGGTACCATTAAGTAGAATAATAGTAGTAATACAAAATGCACACAAATCATTTTTTTAAAAACAGTTAAGAATTGAAATAAGTTTACAAACATAAGAGTTTTATTTCTCTCACTATTAGACTGTAAGTAACACTAATACCAGTAAACAATAAGCATTGCTCAATCTATCCACACAACACAAGCTGAAGGTCACTTGAAAATCTGCATGGTCTGTTACCCTTTCAAGGTCACTTGAAAATCTGCATGGTCTGTTGCCCTTTCAAGGTCACTTGAAAATCTGCATGGTCTGTTACCCTTTCAAGGTTACTTGAAAATCTGCATGGTCTGTTACCCTTTCAAGGTAATTGCTGACGTACTAATGAACTGTGATATCATTAAACTGGCATAATAATGAACTCTGGCATGAGTAAACACTTTTTGTCCAATACCAGCACTTCTAGCCTTTAGATAAAACTAAGGCACAGTCTGGCTCATTTCCATCTTTTCAGTATCAGTACTTCCACCCTGTAGATGACCCTGAGGCACAGTCTGGCTCATTTCCATCTTTTCAGTATCAGTACTTCCACCCTGTAGATGACCCTGAGGCACAGTCTGGCTCATTAATTTGAGTTTAAAATGTCATAAAGTTCATATATATAATGATAAGTCGGAAAGACGTAGAGAGATTGTTGACCATTTGGAAGAATAGCATCTTGTTTTATTAGGCAATGTAATTAAATTAACTACACTTGCCAATCTTTGTTGGAGAGGCAGGCCTGAAATTTCACAGAACTTGTGTCATTTTCATATTAATTTATGATGCAGATAAATTAACAGACAGACAGACAGATACTATACTAAGTTATTCATTTAAAATCTATGGCATTAGACCATTAGGCATCTTAGGGTGTTTTAGTAATAAAAAATTTAAAACAACCTGCCCTTATATACATGCTGATAATGTGCATTAAGGTTGCCTTATACTTTAACATCCCAATTAATCACATCCCCAACTTTATACACGTATAAACATTAACTTTCAGTAAAATGGAAATAATAAATAAATATAAATTTCTAGGAAATCAGTCTCTCTCTTTCTCAATACACAAATGTCGCTGTCACACTACCATCAATTAACCATTTTCTAATCATGTATCTTGACCTTTTTTCTGTTCTAATTAGTACTTTTGCAGTATAGACTCGCTTATAATTTGAATGCAAACTGCATAATATGCTGGTAGATCAGGATCTATGCTGTTTGCAGTTGGATTTTAAAAAATTTTAAGTGAGCAAATGGGGTCCTTAAATTACATTACACCCATGAGTAAAAAATAAACTGACATTATGTGTGTAATAAATCACATGCACGTTTGTCATGCCTACAGCAAGGCTGCATGATATATCTTATATTATATCCTTATTGTCGTCTTCCTCATGAAGTATTGGTGGATGCCAAGTAGCCAATCAAAACAAAGTGCACTTCATTTCCTCTTCCTGTCCTGTAAAACATGTACAAGTATTCTACTTGAACTCTCAAGGTCGTGTATAATACTGCTGCATCAGCAAATTGAGTCTGAACTGGTTCTGTACTTTTAAAATTTAAATTGTACTGTATGCATAGAAATCTTTTTCTTTCTGTAAATTTCAGGTATTTTTCATATATAGAGGGAATAAAATAAATGATTATGTAGAATTTGTCTGATGAAATAAGTCCTATGTTTTTAACTCGATTTATATGTGTATCTACATGAAGGTACCTTTGCATTTTGTCTAGTGTATCTTAATGCTTCCCTCATTCACTAAATCACAGAAAATTCAATCTCTCTTATATCGCTTGATCTGTATCAACACACCTTAATGTTTTTCCATATGTGTGCTTAGATTATTTATGTGTACTTAGATTATTTATGTGTACTTAGATTATTTATGTGTACTTAGATTATTTAGATGGATTCAGAGTAGTTTTCGATCTTATTGGATTGATGATCTGTCTTTGAGCTGCCAAGATGTTTAGGTCAGCAGTTCAGTTTAAGTTATGAAATTCCCCAGATCTTTTATATTTATTTTCTTCAGTTCCTGTTATTCTTGAACCTAACTCAAGCTGACATAACTCTTATTTATTTTGTACAGTATTCATAACATGTGGATACATCTCAATGAAAATTACATCACCATGGAAAAAGCAAAGTCACTTTGACCTATTCTTATATCTATATTGAGATATCAACACAGATATAAAAGCTTAAATTTCGTATCTTCATGTATGTTATGCAGACTGTGACTTTGTAAGTATCCTGAATCACCTGCATCTTCTCAGCTTTGTGGCAAAGATAGACGGTTATAGGACCGATCTTGGAGTTTTCTTAATTTCGTATCTTTTCAATGGTATTAATATGAATCCTTTTTATTCATGCATGTTGGACTGATTATATATTGTAGTATGCTTTCCCTGGGACTAGAGTAAAACTTCTAAAATGGAGAGCAATCATGTAATACCATTATTGTGCATAATTTACAGGATTAATGTGAGCCATATTCCATGTTTGAAATGTCTTGTATATTTGTATCATTCTCCAGATCCAAAAATTGTTTTCTTTTCCCCCCTGCAGGTGAAGTCAGAGGATGAAGGTGTTTCCACGCCAACTAGAGCAGATGGTCCAGGTCTGCCTCCCGTAGAGAGTGTGAGCATGAGCATGAGTCGACTCAGTGAAGACTCAGACGAAGACTCCTCCCCTATGGGCGAGTCCTCCTCTTTCACACTCCCTAAAACCCCTGCAGGTGAGCTTAACCATAAAAATAAACTTTACAACTTAGTGATATTCATATGGCTGTCAGATAACAGCTTTAGAATGAAGTTTAGACAGTATCATCTCCCATTTAAATTTTATAAGATTTTAATGGGAATTTAATAGCAACGATGAACCAGAGTTAAATGTTATGTCAAAAGATTTGCAGTTTGTAAATTCAGGAGTTGAAGAGGGGCAGCAGCATTCATCTTGAGCAAAACATAAAACTTCGTGGGGTTTTTTTGTATGCCAAAGCCATTTACTGGTATAACCATTTTAAAGTTTAATAGCACTGAAAAAGATTTCTTATAACTTGTCATAATTTGCACATAGCAGTATATGTGTGATCCCTACATGTATTTGTTTACACCTTGTTTTAAAAAATTCCAAGCATTTTTTCTCTGTTTCAGTGAGAACAGATACTCTGACTTCCTTCAGCGGTCTTTTTACTGCAGCAATTGCTAGTAATAGCGTTGTTGTTGAGCAGCCATGCACAACACCCTCAGCTGAGGCAGATGGAAGCAGCAGCAAACATCACAAGAACAAAAAGAAGAAGAAAAAGAACAAACATAAACACAAACACAAACATAAACATGAAAAACAGGAGAAAGACAGAAGTAAGTCTGAAAAATCAGAGAGAATGAGAGATCATAGAGACAGTTCATCACAGTTCAGTCCTGGCACCACCGCCTCACCTGTAGAGTTGTCACAAGAGTCGGCACCTAGCTCTCCCGAGTTTGAAATAATATGATACACTATCCTTTAAAAAGAATATGGAGAGGTTGAGAGGCATTAAAGTAGTGGATGTTGTTTTCTGGGATACATGTGTGCATCTTGAAAATTCTTAGGATCAGAACTTATATACATTTATGCATATTGGGGATTCTTAGGATCAGAATCGGAATCTAGGATACATGTGTGCATCTTGGGGAATCTTGGTAGCAGAACTTGTGATCTGGGATACACGTTCTGGAGAATGTAAGGATGAAAACTTGGGATTTGGGGTACATGTATGTATCATGGAGAATCTTAGGATCAAAACTTTGGACCAGAATATATGTGCGTATGTTTTGGCTAATTTTAGGATCAGATCTTGGTATCTAGGATACTTGTGTGTATCCTGGGGAATTTTAGGATCTGGGATATTTGTATGTATCCTGAGGAATCTTAGAATCAGATCTTGGGATCAAAAGAAGTGTAACTAAGACTTTTCTTTGTGCTCTTCAGCATCAAGTTGTGTTTTGAAAAGGATATTTTCTCTAGTAACATGCAGGTATAAAGAGAATGAACGCCTTTTATACTTCTTATGGTATCCTTTTGGACAGTAGAGCATAATACTCTTCTAGGGACTCTTGTTTTATATGAATGCATGTAATTATTTGAAAAGTACTACAAATAAAGAATAAATATTTGTACATTAATTATGGGCATTTTTCTTTCTTAAAATTTGATTTTGACACTGACTGTCTTGCACAGACCTGTTATGAGGGACCACCTGTCTTGAGGGACCATTTTTGCTGGCAGAAGGGATGGTCACTCAAGATAGGTTTTATTGTACTTAAATAGTTCTTTATGATACTTCCTTGTTGAATGAGTTATAATTGACAGAACCATATTTTCTTTCCTTTCTTCAGAAATTAAGAAACACAACACAATTTTGCCCTTTTTTCTGGTTACCATTACAAGTTGTGACTATATTCAGCATGCAAACAAAATTCTTTTTACTTGATATGATTCAATATTTTATTTCAAGACATCTCATCTATAATGGATAATTGGCTCCTTCTGGAATGACATCAAACCAAGCCTAAATCAAGGGAGTTAATGCAGTTGTTAATTTGTTGAAAATGTTACTTGTCATTCATTTTGGTGGTGCATTTGGGGTATTTAATGGTAGTAAACTTAAAGAAGAAGCAGATTTTTTATTTACACATATTATTTTACGAAAAGCATTTTGCTTCTTGATGACTTTCCCAACATTTTGATGTTTATGTCTAACAGAAAAGACAGTTGCATTGTTTTTAAGACCTGTTCCAGTACTGGATATACTCGTGTACAAGTCCAAGTACAAACTTTATAGACACCAATCTGCAGTCACATAATGCATTAGTAGATCAGGATCTATGTTGGGTTTTCTTCTACTGATTAATCCAAACAAACTGCATATACCCAGGTCTTCTGGCACTTTATGTGATGACGGATGCAGGTCTATGTGGTTTGCTGTTGGGCTCAACTTACACACGAGTATGTACAGTATTTCAAACATTTAACTAATTGGAAATATAATGATTAGAAGCTGCATCTTCCTCAGGTACTAGTAAGAGTCTGATAAAAAAGTAAAGCTATGTCTATGATTTAAAATATCTCATTTTCAGATTCACTCAATCTTGTATAGTTTTCGACCATAGAGAATGCTATTCAGTCAGGTTAAAAAGCATATGAATCAGTAGGTAATATCATAATGCCATGTATACTCAAATACAATCAGTAGGTAATATCATAATGCCATGTATACTCAAGTACAATCAGTAGGTAATATCATAATGCCATGTATACTCAAATACAATCAGTAGGTAATATCATAATGCCATGTATACTCAAGTACAATCGGTAGGTAATATCATAATGCCATGTATACTCAAATACAATCAGTAGGTAATATCATAATGCCATGTATACTCAAATACAATCAGTAGGTAATATCATAATGCCATGTATACTCAAATACAATCAGTAGGTAATATCATAATGCCATGTATACTCAAGTACAATCAGTAGGTAATATCATAATGACATGTATACTCAAATACAATCAGTAGGTAATATCATAATGCCATGTATACTGAAATACAATCAGCAGGTAATATCATAATGCCATAGACAGAATATGCCATTTGTCAATCATTACATATTTCTGCGGGGCCCCGAGTGGCCGAGTGGTCTAAAGCGCTTTTCGTTACGGATCACTGCCATCTCACCTCTGTCTGCGGCGGTTCGAGTCTAAGATTCAGCCAATGTGGGTATGTTAGAAAGCTTGCCAGTAGCTTCTCGTGGGTCGGTGGTTCTTTCTGGGGTTTTCCCGGGTTCTTCCTCCACCAATAATACTGGCCGCCATGTATAGCCTATCATGTGCTGAAAAAATGGCGTTAAACCCCACAACAACAACAACAACAACAACATATTTCTGCATCACCAGCAAAGCATTGGAGAGACGGAGGATTCAGTTTTTTTTTCTTCCAATGTTATCAGCATCAACATTAAGTTGTTGCATTTAGCGTATATTCTCAAATACTGTTGTGTATACAGTACAACTCACAAGAGGTCATTGTTGGTCATGGTGACCTGCATTCTACACATGTATATGTATTGTGTTTTTACATTTAACTCAGTTTCTCTCATACTGTTGGATATACATTCATGATGGATACATTCATGATGGGTGTATTCATTTTTGAGGGTACTACTCACCAAGGGCACATGTAGGTCACAGAAACATAATGTATGACTTTTTAAGGATTTTTGAAATGCCACAGTGGAGCAGATGAGACATAGCATTCCATGGAATCTTCTGTGTCCTAGAAGCTTGATTTTGGAAACAAAATTAGAAATTAAAAATTGGTGAAGTTTTAAACTCTTTGAAAAGTTTACTTAATGAAGGAAGAGCCAAACTCAAGGCTTTAACAATTTCTGATAACTCTAATATGCTGAAGTTCAGATTCCCCCAAAAAACATGAATCCAAGAGATCAGATTTCTTTATGATCATGATAATATACTGCCAGGAAACATGGTTACAGGGATCAGACCAATAATTAATTTCCAATACAACTTGACTTTAGTATATTTCAAAATAAAAATAATTGATGCATTAGATTGGCATATAAATCACATGTGCTTCCATTCATAAGACTAAGAGAAAAAATTTCATCCTTGAAAATCGCGGGGTTTTTTTAGCCTTATGCTGTTAGGACAACCCTCTAGCCTGCACACACCCTTGCACCAGAAGTTCTTAAGACATTTTGTCAGTAGGAAATAAAATACAGGATATCAAAATAAAAGTAAATACTTTGCTGTCAACTATAATACATAGATTGAAGTTCATGAAATGAATAATGGAGAAGAAGAAGAAAATCTATTTACTAGCTAATTAGTACATATTCAGATGTTGAACAGTCTTCCTTTAGACTGGTTCTCTGGCTGTAAATTAATTAGTGGTCTGATACCTGCAGATGTTGAACATGCTTCTTTTAGACTGGTTCTCTGGCTGTAAATTAATTAGTGGTGTGATACCTGCAGATGTTGAACACGCTTCCTTTAGACTAGTTCTCTGGCTGTAAATTAATTAGTGGTCTGATACCTGCAGATGTTGAACACGCTTCCTTTTGACTGGTTCTCTGGCTGTAAATTTATTAGTGGTCTTGTACCTGCAGAGGCCTTTTTTGTTTCTTAGAATCACTATATACTGTACTTTGGTTCTTAACACCATGGATCACCATGTCCCTAAAGTTTCCAAGTTCAAGGTATTTGCTATGTGATCTCATGGCAGGATGTTATAAATTTTATATATTGTATAATGTATAGTCACTTGCTAAGCCAATTGTACTGGTGACCGTTGAGTGTAATAGTTCAATAAATCATTTATAAAATAAATGAAGAATGCTGCAAAATTGATTGGGATATTTTTTTATTTAGTTCAATAGCATGCCAGTTTGTAGATTTATACACAAGTTGAATGTTGCATATGACTATGTTGTTCATTATTACATTTCTTGTATTTAACATAAAACATAATAATTTACAATATGTGTCCTATGCCCTGCTGTTGATTAAAGTATTTCCTACAAAATGTATGGGTAACAGTTAGCATATGTTACTCATAACGTTATCCCTAACACTGCAATGTAAACTATCAGTCATTCTCTTAGCCACCCTGGTCATAGAAAAATATTTCAACATATCTATTTTCATCGTACCAAAGCCATATTTTTTCAGCCAATTGTAGGAGAAAGAATTTTTTACAGGTAAAATTTTTAATATAATTGTCAAATATAATCTCTTTGTTAAAAATAGGCATGGACCCAGAAATCCTATATTTCCTAAGTTATATTTAATTACTGATATGGTAAGTTATATTTAATTACTGATATGGTATATTATATTTAATTACTGATATGGTAAGTTATATTTAATTACTGATATGGTAAGTTATATTTAATTACTGATATGGTAAGTTATATTTAATTACTGATATGGTAAGTTATATTTAATTACTGATATGGTAAGTTATATTTAATTACTGATATGGTAAGTTATTTTTAATTACTGATATGGTAAGTTATATTTAATTACTGATATGATAAGTTATATTTAATTACTGATATGGTAAGTTATATTTAATTACTGATATGGTAAGTTACATTTAATTACTGATATGGTAAGTTATATTTAATTACTGATATGGTAAGTTATATTTAATTACTGATATGGTAAGTTATATTTAATTACTGATATGGTAAGTTATTCAAACAGTAGTTTGGCAGTAACTTTATTGTAAGAACAAGCTGAATTCAAATTAGGAAAATGAAAGCTGTTAAAATTTAGGCATTATAGTGAAAATATCTTTTTATTAATACCTATCAATTTATAAAAAAACACCAGAATTTTATCATTGTTTCCTACAATAAATTTTTTTTAATGATTCCATATCGCCATACTTTCAGACAAGGCCTGAAATACATATGTTTCAATCATAAAACTGGGATTCGTTGCATATCAGCAACTCGAAATATAATTCAGTATATGATATAAGGTGAAATTTATATTAAAGAGGTTGAAATTTTAACCAGCTTCTTTTGTTTATCAGTATTGTAAATGAATTTTATTAAAATATTTGATTGATAGGAAGCATCTCTAAGATAGCAAATTGATCTTGATTAGCTAGATCAATTCTTATCGACAGCATCAGAAAATCTGGACATTTTACTGTAAGACAATTCAGCTTGAGTAAATGTCATGGTCTTTGTTGGATCAATAGAGGTGTGTATGATGACATTAGGTTTTTATTTCCTATGGTTAAGTACAGACTATAATGACAAATATAACGTAAAGAATTCAGAATGTAAATATTGAACAAGAAAAGCTCTGTTTACATTAAAGAAAGACTAATTCTCTGAAAGGAATAGCTCAAGTTCTTATTTTATTATTTTTTTCAAAGAAGGAATACAATGAACTAGCTTACATTCTCACCACATATTTGACAAAAAAAGTTTCTTACAGCAAAGAGCATATTTGAACATTGAAAGTATTGCTTCTTATGGGTTTAGATGTCTTCAATCCATTATGCTACTAAAGTTATCCATTATCAGTGTCTCTGAAAGTCAGTGTCAAACTATATGCTAGATGAATTTCTGAGATATTTATTTTAGAAAGTGCAAAGCTCTTAACCTGTTACAAGTTGTCTGAAGATCAAATAATAAAAAATATCATTGTGATATTTCTTTATGGTAAATTGTGGAAATGCTGGCACAGAAAGGGTTAAAGTCATTTTATGAAATTGTGGAAATGCTGGCACAGAAAGAGTTAAAGTCATTTTATATCAGCTTGTTTAACCCATAAAGTTGGCTTGACCATTCATTGTGTTGAAGCTATTCATTCCATTCATCCCATTTATTCCACTGTTGAAGGTGTTAAATCCATTGGTTTGACCTACAAACTGTCCATTTTGGATGAGTGGGTTATTCCAGTTGGTTGCGTCAGCCAGGCCAATAGGACAGCAGGAAATGGGACGTCCTGAATTACCGGTCTGGAGGCTGCTGGGATTACCACCTCTGCCCAGATCATCTCGCCCCTCCTTCAACTAAAAAGGAGGCAGTATATTAAAACATTTTTTAAATTTCACCAGGATGTTTCCATTTTGAAGAATGACTTGTTAGCTTTTGATTGGTTATTTCATAAACAAAATCATTTCATAAATAACAGATTGTAAAGCAGATATTGAGATACATAGGTCTTTCCACACTGTTTATTCATATGCAGGCAATCAATAAGCTATTAACATAGTTTGATATCAGGAGTGCAACTTAAATTTTTTATTAAAATGAAGGTCCAGTGCTCACACACACACCATTTCTGTAACTGAGCATAAAACATACTGAACAAATATTAGAGTAAGTTTTCTTTACAGTTAAAATTATGTCCTGAAAATGTTTACAGTGCAGGAGCTTCTGGAAGACGGTCCCAGTCAACTCCTGACATCAGACCGACCAATCCTAACACAAACCTCTTAATGCTGAGCGCCTAGCGACGCGGCTGTTAGTATCATTTTTATAAGTCTTTGGTATGACTCGCCCGGGGTTCGAACCCACGACCTACCGTATCCGAGGCGGACGCTCTAGCCACTAGGCCGTAGGTACGGTCCAGGGGAGAATAGAAAAAGTGCTTATTTTGTAACCCGAGTCCATAGTGGTTAACATGGAAAAAATGTGCAATTTATGGAGTATCTTGACAACAAACAGACAACACTTTTATCAAATATAAAAACTGCGTCCCCTCCCCCAACAAAATTTTTTTTCTCCGAGTGCCTAGATGTTTAATACTAAGACTGTATTGAATCGTATATAACGTGTCACCATTGCTGTATTGGTTGCTTTATCTTACCACGATGGCTCGACCTTGGATGCCTATGTCCCCAGTAAGGGACATTCCCTGCACCTGGAATTGGGTGTTAATCACACCGGCATTGCTCTGTTTCAGGTTTCCCCAATCACCGTCATGGCGGTTTGTTCTGGAATAGCAACAAAAGAAATACGGTTCTTAGATTTGAAATAGTAAGAGAGGTCATGATGGTAGTTGTTTTGGTCCAAAGAGATGTAGATGTCCGGTTTCTCATCTTTCCCCCAATCCGTATCATTACATGCTGGGAAACGTATAAACTTTAAGTTTAGCTTTTGCGTGAATATACTATTTCTATATTATGGGATATCCAAATGACTAAATCTCAGATTTTAGCAGCAGAACTCACTAAAAGTTAAGAATTATACTGCTAAAAAAGTTGGAAATTACTAGCCAGGAGGACAAAGACACAGAGCAATCTAAGGATGAATTCATACCTTCCTATACCATTAGGACCTCCGTGGAATGAACGTTGATCAGTATCAAAGTGGGGTCCTGCATTATAGCAGTTGTTGGACACGTCTCCCCACTCATGCACGTGCAGCCCGTGTTCCATATCACTCATCAGCGTCTGCTCCAAACCCACCACCTGCACACGCACGTCTATCCTCGGGGGTTGCTGAAGTTATTAAAGCTTTAATAACAACGCATATCAACCCTTATACGTTAACAAACTCTTGTATGGTCATGGTTACCCTAAATAATATTTAATGTAATTTCTAGAAAAATCGTCACGTCACCCATGTTTAGGTCTTGACCAAGCAGTTGACGCCTCATAAATCATATTTCCCCACCCTCTACCGCAATCCTGTGGGGTGGGCGAGCGTTTTAAAACGCTCACCGTTACTGATCATTGCCATCTCACCTCTGTCTACGTGAGTTCGAGTCTCGAATTCGGCCATTGTGGGTATGTGAAAAAGCTTGCCAGTAGCTTCTCGTGGGTCAGTGTTTTTTTTTTTTTCTTCCCGGGTCTTTTCCAGGTTCTTCCTCCACCATTTATACTGGCCGCCATGTACAGCCTATCTTGTGCTGAAAAATGGCGTTAAACCCTACAACAACTGCAAGCCCGTGTCGTAACAACAAAAATGTCAACGTTAGTCACAGTTTAGAAGATGAATTTCCTTCTTTACCCATTACTTGATGTTTTTAAATGTATTTTATTGTTTATTTTGTTATATATTTTTATTTTATTTTGGTGTTTTTACCTTGGTAATGCTCCCAGAATGCACCGAACCAGATGGGCCAGTAGATACAAGGTTAAAGAGGCTTGTTCTATTTAATGAGTTTGCGTTCTATGGATTGTATCGTCCTTTTGTAAATGCTAACATGTTTTTTTTACTGCACAAATTAAAGCGAATCTGACAAAAACGAGACAAAGAAATTCAATGAAAATAAAGTCAATACATTTTAACAACTCTGAGTACGGTTTAGACCGTCGTAAAGTCACACGAAACGCCGTGACAATGATGTAAACAAACCTGCAGAAGTTTTTATATGCTTTGATACAACGAAATAACGATTGATATTTTATACATAATGGAAGCATTGTTTGATCTGCCGTTTACCAAAATCATACGATGTGATGCATTGTGATGGAAGTCATGGCCATAAAAAGTTAACACAAGTTATCTATCCTATAAAACTGCTAGGATTGTGTTGATTTGTGTGACAAGTATTGTAAGTCTCGGCAGGCCTCAAAATAATTTACGAAAATTAAATCTTTGTTGAAACGGCAAATTTAATTTCGTGGTTGTCAAACGGCGATCAGTTTTAAAGCCAATTTTTCAGGAATCCAATATCACGGAAATGAAGAGTCGTAAGTTTATTCTTTTATACATTCCATGTAACTATTTCCTTGCCGTAAAAAAAACAACAATAAAAAACACTACGAAAGTCGACCACGAACCCCCTCCATGATTCCAGCTTCTGCTACTGTTTTGTTTGTTTGTTTTTTTTTATCGTTGCCACTACTTAGCAATATCGTTGCTAGTGCGTTACATTGTTACCGGTGCGTTATGACAACAAATGTTAAAGTTTGTCTGGCGACTACAATTTCTTTGGCCCTGTTCCTATACATTACTTTTAACATTTTTTGAGGATTCGCACAAAAGATTGTCAATCCATTTCTGTTTGATATTTTTGCTGGCAAAACTGAACACGCTAAACCTTTTACAAAGGATAGGTTCCACTGCGTGGATAATTAAATAATTTTTTTTTGTGAATACATGTTCCTTATATTAGCGAGAATAAATAAATGTAAAGTTTAATGACATGTTGTATAAACTGATATAATATATAAATATAAATGAACATTATAAACCTATACTCACAATTTGGTTGTCCTGACGGATGTCTACTCTGCCACGGATGGTGGAAAATGTATTGTTAAAGTAGCAGGTACCGTAGACGAACCGGTCCAACACCAAGGGAGGTGCTGGAAAACAAAAATACAGTGTCACAGTAGGTCCGTTCATTTACATTTAGAAACCAGTGATAATTTTTTCAGTATTAGGCGATAATAGATTTGATCCCACAACAAAGAAAATTAAAATGATGTTTTTTCTTGTTATTAGCCACCATAAATAGCAGCAGCAACAAACAAAAAAAAAGTTTGGTTAACGTTTTGCATGTTTCTACCAGGTGTGAATGGAAGCAATAAAAGAAATGATACTGAACTTGTCACCCCAGGTACATTTAGACGCCGTATACAATACCATTTGGTACACCAGAATCTTTAACCGAAAACAAAACGCGAGAAGCTGGTCCGTATATAAAATGTAATATTGCTTCAGACAACAGACAATACTTGAAGAAATTCATAAGCTTTCGTGAGCACCAAGTCCGATGATTTTGGAGCCCTTAATTGTTTTTGTTTATCGGTACTATACTGATCTTGGCAATATTTTATTTTTTTAAAGTGCGACATTTTATTATTTACAAATGTGTTGAAGTTGTACTTAATGCTCAGAAAGAACAACAAAATATATGCTCATCCAACTCAGTACGTTATTGTTAAATGTTTAATAATATAATAGCAATGTGCTAAAGTCGAACAGCCAAAAATGCTTTTTATACCGAGTTAGTGCGAATTATTTGGTATCAGACTCAGAAACTTTACTACATGTTGTTAAATCAAATATCTACCCTCCCCGTACATCCACCCCACCCCGTCAACTAGAATATACATCCGCTTTCGTTTATGATACATATCGTTTACAATGAGTATATCTTTATATCTGGTAATATTACCACAACAAAAAGATGCAACAAGAAGAAATATTTTACCGACAAAATGAACTTTACACAATTTGCCATTCTTTTTTCTGAAAAGTTACTCACTCCCGCTTCCCTCTCTTGGGGCATTATTTTGTCCGTTTAACACGAGGTCAATAGTTATACAATGGTAAAGTATTTGCCATGTTTCATATAAATAAATCTTTAGTTCAAATGATCTCTCTCTCTCTCTCTCTCTCTCTCTCTCTCTCTCATACGAAGCCGTTTTTTTTTTTGTTTAGTTGTTTTTGTTGGGATTTTTTCCTTTTACTATACAAGCAATATTAAACACTGCCCGGAAATGCATCAGCGTGACAAATGAACAAATTCGCGCGTCTGATGGATGTTATTTTAGTTCTTCAAAATTATTGATCACTTAGTTGTTTTTCATTACAACCAATTTAAAGCAAAAATATTATCTTTCAGGTTGTAACGATACCCAGTACATCTGCAGATATATTTGGCATGTTAATTAGAAGAGTCTTTGTAAGAGTCATTGGTAAGAGTTTTAAAAAAAAGAAGAATTTACGAGTCTTTTGTAAGAGTCCGTTGTAAGAGTTCTTTGTAAGTCATTTTGTCAGTCTTGTAATTTGTTTTCTTCACATTCTTGATGCTTTTTTTCAGGGTGAGTAAGAATTTGGGTTTTGTGAACTAATAATATATCAACTTGGAATATAGGAAACTTTTATTGAAGTCGTTAGATCAGCCATGTCCTCATGGCAATCACTAAACAATCTTGAGGAAAATTTCTGCATCAAAATTTATCTTTTTACCATAGCCTCACGGCAGTTACAAAATAATTCAAGGTAAATGCTTATTATGGTGGATGAAAGAAGTACATGACCATTTGCGCCATGTGAGCGAAGCGTACTGGAGACTATAGTAAACAAAAAATACATTTTGAAGATAATATTTTGATAAAGCGACCTTCACAAATACTTACCTCCTCCAGGTGGTCCAAACGGAGACACACCATCTGGTACTCCAGGGCCGGGCACTGGTAGAACTAAAGGACCTTGTCCCAATATAACTTGAAATGAAACACATAACAGAGCTGAAACAAAAGCGACACTGAGAGCCATCTTACTGGCGGTTTTGTGAAGCTGTATCTAGTGTGTAGTAAAGAATCCGCAGTCGTTCTTGGTGTTTTTAACTCCTGTGGTGGGACGGGCAAATTATTTCTCTTCTGAGCTGTATCTGCGATGACGTTATATCTCAGGTTTTCCGGGTGTACGAGGTTGTTACTGGTGTTTATTTCGTGCTTGTCAATCAACTCCATGATTGATATGCATCCCCAGGCATCACTTCCGCCCTAACTCGAACTTCGTCCCAACAGTTTCCCCCCTGAGGGGTTTTCTGCGTACTTTCAAATTTAGTTGGACGAATCTTTACCTTGTATTTGAACTCAGTGCGTCACTTAAATCTCGTAAGACATTTTCTATCCTTTTTTTTATGTTGCTATATTTGATTCGTCATCTAAAACACTATATGCATCATCATACAGAATTTTATTTCCGCGACTGATGCAGAGATCAAATGCGAAATTGTTGGAGAAAATACACATTTTCGGAAATTGATTTTGATTTTATTTCTTTAAAATGTTATATTTAATATGCATCAACATAATCGTAGTTTTGGCAAAGTCCGTGCGAAAGGAATGTTAATGCCTTTGCCTTATTAGGATAGTTATTTCATATTAGAAAATGCATTTGTTTCAGTAATAATAATAATAATACAAACGGTCGTTTTCAATAGCATAGGAAGAAATTCGCCCTTTCACACCGCAAAACTTTATTATGGTTCCCCTTCCAAGTAAAATTAATTTGACTGATAGTCTGTTTTTTTTTTCTCCCCATCCCTCACATACATTTGCTACACAGGGGTTGCTTGGCTGGTTGTTACGCCACTATTTTGTTTTCCTTGAAAATAATATTTGTCTGTTATGATGAAAGACAGAATTGCAAGTAAATATGGTTTCAGCCACTGGGATATTCCGGTAAAGTAAATACTTTGTATTCGCTCTTGGGATTTCTCTCTCGCCAGAGAAGCTGGCGAGAAATTTAATTCGTGTCACTTGTGCATGGCAGATTAATTACTTTGGGCCGCGACAAGGCTTTCACACAATGCATATTTTACTGTTAAATCATGTATGTAACAGTTGAAAGATTGAACACGGATTAGTAGATATGATTGTAACGGAAGACATATGTTTATTTTTGTGAGATAACTTTTTTCTTTGCAAATCATTAGATAGACCTATATAATTGTTCTGACTGGTCTAAAGTCATGCCAAAATAAATACCGCAATTGTCGTTTTAAAAATAAGGAAACATGATTTTACTACTGTCATATTTAAATGGTGTTATTTGTTTGGAATAAACCTTGTTGCTTGCAAGTACACATAATGTTCAGAGTTGGTAGGTAAGGTCAGTGATGCAAACGCATTCCGCAGAATTTTATACGAGATATATGCGGAAGCATTTTTGTCATAAATATAAATTGAGCACACCTGCACTCTATAACCGATTAATTCGTTCAAGTATAACAGTGGATTAGATTGATTGGTCCGGGTCGAGGGAGTATTACATCAACTCGGTGCCAAGCATATGAGTTAACATTATTTCATATTACCGGGCTTGTGAAATTCTGTTGCATCTTAAATTTCTCACTGTGCCTACAGGTTCAATTACGTCTGGAGTACATGCCTTTTCGTTTCGGACCAGTAAGATTAAATTCAGCCGTGTAATTGAAGTGATTCAACGACATTTGTCAAAACAAACCAAAGTTACAACCCTCCCGATTCAATGAAAGAGCCGTGCGATCTGTCCCCTGAGGACAGTCAGGCGCACCCAAAGTCCTGATATAGCTGCTAACATAGATGACAGACCGAAGAGTGCATATGGGCTTTAGCTAACATTTATGAAGGTTAAATATGTCAAAGTTATCTAATGTATACGTGTCACGCTGAGCATGACAGAATGTACTGGGAAAATATCTTTTATATATATATATATATATATATATATATATATATATATATATATATATATATATAGAGAGAGAGAGAGAGAGAGAGAATATAAAAATGAAGGTATGGAGACCAGAGGAATCCATTACAAAGCATATCATAGACAAACTACAACGCTTTAAAACACACTTAAAAAAGAACTAAATACGTTTACAGCTAAAAGAAATAACTGAGAAATACGAAGAAGAACAATGCTGAGAGACTTATCAATAAGATTGCTTTTAGAGAAATTCGAATGAACATAGATTGCGAAAGTAACACCCAATTATAGTATGATTTATTTGAACAAAAATAAGCATAAAATCATTGGTATGCATCTGTAAAAGTACGCAATATAGTTACCTTGGAAACATCCCGCATAAGTCGAAGAGCGAGTCGAGTACAGACATTTGTATAATACGAGATCTCTAAACAATATTGAAAAGAGAGTGAAATTGATAATGCCATTAAACGTTTATTCAACATTTGACATACCAAAGCTGGACTAAGAATAGGAGAAAGTACAAAATGGACGTTTGATAGGTTTGAATGCTTAACATGTCACATAGACGTCACACGCTCACGCTCAGGAGAAGCTCGTGCACTTAGGTAAACATAGAGTACATCTCTATGTTGCTGATCTCTGTTTGGGAGACATCATCTCCGTAGGCGACTATACAGGAGCAATTCTATACAATAAGGCAGATACACACATTCCATTGGGGGTTTGTGTGTACCTCAAATCTACACACAGGAGATAGAAACATACTGTTTACGGAGGAACCGCTTGTGTTCAAGCATTTTGCCTTGTTTGGGTAAAATTGTACAAGTACTGTTCAAAGAATGAAGACCGTCCCAAAAATTTTGCTATATCTGTGAGGAAACTTAACTGAAAAGAAAGTAAGAGATGAGGAAGTGTCCGACACGGAATTAGCTGTCATTAAGTTAATGACCACGATCACTTAAATGTTAGTCTAGAGGTTTAGCACGTACAAAAATGATCACTTAAATGTTAGTCTAGAGGTTTAGCACGTACAAAATGCAATTTGAATTTTAAATATCCGTAATACATACCACTGTTTATTAGAAACAATTTTCCTGTTATGACAGAGATCTGTTTATCAGCGAACTAGGTAAAATAATCCAGACGAAGAGGTAAAAAAAAAAATACCTCAAAACTAAGAAATATGAATACCATTAGCAAGGTTGCTTAGTGGATATTATGATAAAATGGGAAAAGAAATTACATTTGAAAGGACGGTCAAATTTATGGATATCGTTAGATTCATCAACCAGTCTAATGAACAGCTTCCCAAAATATACCTGCTGAAAATTGACCGAAATAATGAAACAGTTTAAAGAAACTGTTATAGCATCAGTAGAAACATTTTACCCACCACTTAAACAAATCAAGTGACAATTACTAATATGTTAAATAAGTCTCAGAAACTTTTAAACCTGAGAAAAAAATGTAGATCGACATGTCAACTATTAAAATAAAGATACAGTGTTGCTATTTTGAGGAATTTAGTTATGTCTTTATTACAATCCTGCGCTATAGTATAGAACACCCGGACTATGACATGATGCAATGTTAAAGATATCAGCTATAGAACATGAACGTTTAACAGAAAGATGATTGGAGGTCACGATGATATAGAATGGAATGAAACCTGGAACTATAATAATACCACATTGTTACACTAAAGCAATTCACATACGTTATCTAGATAATGAGATTCAGATTCAAACGCTAATTACATTGAACGGTCGAGGTCATTCTTTTTGGATCCAAACTCTAACAACCTTTATGAATAGGCCATGAGTCAATAAATGTCAGCAAAGAAATAAAAAATACGTAGATGGTATCAAAGAATCAAATTAGATGAGCAGAAAGAAAAAAATATTATTGACCATGACATTGCATTAGGAAAACATGCAAAGTATGAGACTGGTTGCATTTCAGACTGCTTGCGTTTTAGAACTGAGTTTGGAGGCTCTGTTTACTTGTATGTTTATTTCAATGACAATGACCGATAAAATGTATTGCCGGAATTACTGATTACACTGGTCAACAGTGAAATCATTACTGACTTGAAAAGGCCCTAATCTGTAGTATTTTGGTGTGCCGAACACGAATATAACCGTGAAAAATTTGTATTGGCTCTCGTTTTGAAGATATTCATATACCTCATTTTCTATGTTTCACTGTGTAAATTTCTCCAGTAGGACTGCAGCAACATCCGGAATAATGATGTAACATTGCATAATACCATCATGCTCACATCATCCACAGTTGATTGCATCATTTTCTGATGCAATGCAATACTAATGCCATGCGGCTGCTGAAGTAAGTTGACGTCAGCAGTGTACTATACATGTGTAGGCCTATTATACTAATGCCAGGCGGCTGCTGAAGCTGACGTAAGCAGTGTACTATATAAAGCCCAATCAGATAGGTTCAGCATTTAAAATATTTTAGACGTTGTGCGAGACAGTTCAAGCTACTGTTACATAAAACTTATTATTTTATCCATTTACGTACAATAAAGAACAGTAATGCCTCGAAAGTGTGCTAATACCGCGGACAATTTTTGCTATATTTGTGGGGAAGTGACATTTGCCAACCAGAAGAAAAGTATCAATTCTCAAGTGAAGAAGGCATATCATCTTTACTTCGGATGCAAGGTTGGTGACCAAGACAAGCCTTGGGCTCCGCATATATGCTGTGCTACATGTACAACACAGCTTTCACAGTGGTTGAATTGCAAAAGGTCATCAATGCCGTTTGCAGTCCCAATGGTGTGGAGAGAGCCAAGCAACCACCTAAATGACTGTTACTTCTGCTTGGTTCCTCCTCTTTCCGGCGGAATAACGAAGCGAAAGAAGTCGAGAATAGTCTACCCAAACATTCCGTCTGCATTGAGACCAGTTCCACATGGTGAGGGACTTCCTATTCCAGAACCTCCAGCAGAATATTCTCTTGATTCATCTGACGAAGACAAAGGTGAGTCGACCTGTTCTTCTCCTGGTCCATCAGCATGCAGTGATCCAGATTTTCACTGTGGTGCATCATCAACCCCACACAGAATAACACAGGAAGAACTAAATGACCTGATTCGTGATTTGGACTTATCAAAGAACAAGGCAGAATTGCTAGGATCAAGACTCCAACAATGGAATCTTCTAGAAGAAGATGTCACAATTACTGCATATCGAAAGCGCCACCAGCAATTGGAGCCTTTCTTCAGAAAGGAAAGTAATCTGATATTCTGTTCCGATATTGAGGGCCTCATGAATGCTTTAAAAATCACTCATGACCCACAAGAATGGAGACTATTTGTGGACTCTTCGAAACTGAGTCTCAAGGCTGTGCTTTTGCACAATGGAAACATTCTTCCATCTATTCCAGTAGCGTATGCTGTCCACATGAAAGAGACATACGATAACTTAAGGCAGCTACTGAATTCCATTGAGTATAACAAGTACAGCTGGCACCTCTGTGGTGATTTGAAGGTAGTTGCCCTTTTAATGGGACTGCAGCAAGGATATACAAAATACATGTGTTTCTTATGCGAGTGGGATAGCCGAGCAAGGGAAATGCACTACATGAGGAAGGAATGGACTCACAGGCAGAATGTAGCCATTGGAGAGAAGAATATCCAACACCCAGCTCTGGTTGAGGCTCAGAAAATCTTGCTACCACCCCTTCACATCAAACTAGGTTTGATGAAGAACTTCGTGAAAGCCATTGACCGGACTTTGCCAGCATTCCGATACCTGCATGAAAAATTCCCTCGACTCAGCGAAGCAAAGATTAAAGAGGGAGTTTTTGTGGGTCCTCAGATTCGAGAGCTTTTCAAAGATGACCGGTTCAACAACTTGCTGGAAGGTGACGCGAAGGAATGCTTTTCGCCTAGTTTCTACAAACTTCCTCGGAAATGTTAGGGCAGAAAACTATAAGGAACTAGTAGAAGACATGTTGATGAAGTATAAGAAACTTGGCTGCAATATGTCTCTAAAGATTCACTTCCTTCATTCCCATTTGGATTTCTTTCCTAGCAACTGTGGTATTGTTAGTGATGAACACGGCGAACGTTTTCATCAAGATATCGCAACAATGGAACAAAGATACCAGGGAAAATGGTCCACTACAATGCTGGCTGACTACTGCTAGACACTCCTCAGAGATGCTCCCGAACAGCTGTACAAGAGACAGGCGAAGAAATCTAAGATGTAGTCAATGACTTGATTTTTTATAGGTAGGCTATTACAGTTGACCTTTTACTATTGGAATGCATTTCGTTATGTAAACATTAATTTCTTGCAGATTACAAAAAAAAATAGAGCCAATTTTGCAATTTGACGGTCATATTCGTGTTCAGCACATAAAAATTGATAAGAATTGACTAATTTTATTTCAGTAACATGACTTTTGTAAAAATTTGTTGTCCAGTGTTACTCTTGGACAGCATTATAATAACATCATACTGTAAACAATTTATTTTATATGAATAAATTGTTGAAATCGAATAAAATCAAAACATTTATTGTAGCACGTGAGTCGCCAATTGTAGTTTATTCCAAAATTGTACAGCTCTTTATGAAAACTACTGTAACCTCCGACTTCGATATCACCACTGAATCACACTAGCTCAAAACATACTTGGAATATATCAGGTTTATGTTGTTTTAGTAGTTGTAATCAAGTTGTTGTTGTGGGGTTTAACGCCATTTTTCAGCACACGATAGGCTATGCATGGCGGCCAGTAATAATGGTGGAGGAAGAACCCGGGAAAACCCCGGGAAGAACCACCGACCCACGAGAAGCTACTAGCAAGCTTTCTCACATATCCACATTGGCCTAATCCTGTAATCAAGTATATATCACATCATTGCAAATACTGATATGTAAGCTTTCGGAAATGTTTAAAATAAATTTAATTCCAAATCAAATATATAAGTTACTTTTGGGCGTTTTGAAATAACATTTTTTCTTTTAACTTATAGCTAGATTAAAAAGGTTACGTATCCAGACCGCTTTTAATGCAATGATTTTTTTCATTTTCAATATACCTTTAAAATCTGTAGAATATTGTGGAGTACAGGCTAGTTTCTTTTCGTATGATTTGATTTATCACACTAAAATTAAGACCAAAAAAAATGATAAAAAAATAAAATAAACCTTTGATAACTTTGTTTATAATTTTTATGATAAACTAATTAAAGAAAGCATAAGAATATTCATCTTCGGCACAACAAAAAATAACCGTATTTTAATGTTTTTTTTTTCTTCTTTCTTGTTGTTGTTTTTTTTTTAAATGTTCTCTTGTGAAAACCCTCTTGTAACGTTGCAAGACCATGCATTCTATTTCATCAATCCTGCCATGATAATTTAGTTCTGTCATTTCTTTCAAAGCTTGTTGTAAATTTAATACCAAGTACACGTGTTTTCTAATTTGATGATATTTCTGGCTAAATTTTCTGTGCAATTTTGCCCTTTTCCAGACCAAACTTTTCAACGTGAATGCAGAGGACGGATATCTTTGCATAGAACTCTAATTTTCGATAGTAGCTTTCAATGATATTTCACTAGTATCTAAAATAATAGAGATATCATTAATGACATTTCTGTAGCATTTATATCACAATTAGCATATTCTATAATATAACGTTTATACCTCTGGTCTCGGGATTTAATATAAGTATAACATCTGACATTATACAATGAAAATATGTTTGTTATTGCCTTACATTTTCGTTGTATGTTCTTAGACTTTAAACTTCCTGTAATCTTCAGCAATAAAACTTCATCGAAGAGTCGATTGTCAATAGTAAATGATCTTTCTGATCTGCGTATGTTGCAAAGAATTTTAAGAGAATCTACAGTCAAAGCATAATGCTTTATAATACGTTGATAGCATCAAGAGTTATTCAGTTTTCAAGAAGTCCTTCGATTTCTTGCACTTTAATTTTGCCCTGACGCAAATTGTACTAAAGTGTGGTTAGATCCGTTTCCTGCGTAAGTAGTAATTTTATGCAAATATAGCATATCAGTCTATCTTAAATCAAGAAAAAATCAAAAATATGCAGTTTGGGTGAGTTTTTGCATCTCCTTTCAAATCTTTATTTTTCCATATTCAACCCTCTCCGAATGTCGACTAAATTTATTTATTTATTTATTTATTTATTACATTATTCCTCTCCTTACACTTCCAAATATATATATATATATATATATATATATATATATATATATATATATATATATATATATATATATATATATATATATATATATATTTGTTGTTACATAAAATTGCACCCCCAGAGTTAACGCTATATGAGCTGAGGAAAATTGTCACGAATAATTACATCCTATTCATCCCGTCAAAAAAACACGTGGAGTTTTTTTTGTTTTTTGTTTTCGTAAGGAAATTCGAAACAACGCGTCTTGTAAGATGACTCCTTAGACATGACAATGCTATCATGTTACTTAGACAACCTTATTTAAACCCATGCTATTGAGAAATATTTTAAATACAAAAATGTATTTTTTTTTAAAAAGTGTTATGATATTTTTTTTAAAAAAATGGTTAGATCATGAAATATTTATAGAATAAACATAATCCACATATTTTTATTTGTTTATGTGCAGATAGTTTGACATTTGTTACATTGTTGCGGTTTCTTTCGTAAACAATAACGTTTTTTTTTTTTGTACGAGCAAAGAAAAAGATCTAGAAGTGTACAAGACAACAACAGCACAAAATAAAGACAATCACGTAAATAACCGCGTAAATAATAACTTTCATATCGAATCTAAGCACGAGAAAACCCAAAATTTGAAATATTCCAGGTCACCAGTACCTTGACATACTATCGAGAACTGGCTTGTGTGGACTAAGGGAGTTAATCCAAATACTGACTGGTGTATTATACCCAGTAGTTTGATAACAAATTTTAATAAACTCACATAACATCAGATATATATGTACAATCTGCTCCTGCCAATAGTAAAAATATCAAACACAATGGAAAATAATAAATTATAGCATGTTGCATGTAATATGGGATAAAGATAATGCAAAGGGAAATATTACAAAAATGGATTAGGAAAAGCACAAAAGCAAGGCTAAACTAAAACGGACTGAGAAAAAATTAACATAAATTACGTACATTTTTACCTGCAAAATCTAGAGCTACCTGTCTTAAATGAAGAAAATGTTTCTTAAAAAACAATTATTGATATTATAAGAAAAACATAATCACTCAGAAACGCCGAAATTCATCCTCAACAATCGTATGGGTTATTATGGTATTACAAATACATATAAGGTCAAATTCTATAATATTTTATAAAATTCTTCTTTTCTTCTTCCCATTTCCAATTTATTCCGACTGCTGCATTGTCAGCTGAAATTAACCCATACATAAGTTTGTGAAAGAATTATTGCGAGACGATTCCACAAATCACAGCTCTGGTCAAATTTCACAACTGCTTTCTGCTGAGGAATTTTCCCCGATGTCCATTACAAAGGACTTTCTGGTCTTTCTGATCCTGGTTTTTAGCTTATCGTGTAGGTTATTGGTAAGCTACAAAGTATGTCTAAGTTTATCATTCTTTATTTATTCATTCTTGGGAGTAAATCTAATGTAATCCTCAAATCCACAGATTAACCAAACTCAGTACTTCCTCAGAACCCCAAACTCGCACGATAACTGATTTGGCACCAGACCATTTGATGGGGAATCTGCATGCATTAAGAAACCATTTGCATACATATGCAATAGGTCTAATCCCTCTACCACCTTACGAAAGCAAGTGAAACCCTGGTAGATATTTTCCTGATTTCCTTGATGAGGCAATCCATAGAAAAATAGGTTTCTCTTGCTTGAGTTTTTATGAAGGTAAAGAAGCCTCTTTTTCAACTCATCACCTCCATACCTACCTTGGTCTGTTTGCTTAACACGAGATCTGTTACTTATTCCTTATGCCCCACCATCCCTAAAAAATGCTGCGTCTCCAACTTAGCTTCATTTGAGTATAACTGCATACCAGTCTCTACTGCCTTCATTCTCCCGTTCTCTTGATCTGGCCCCACCCCTGCACTCCATTTTTAACATAATAAAAGTATGATTTACTTTCTTGGTCCACTTGATTAAATTTTGGATTTATACCTTCTCTCTTAGGGGAAAAGAAAGCCTCACTTGATTTGTCAAGCATTTGGCCATATTTATAATAGATTCCTTGATACCTAACTCAGAGTCCCCACTTGGCGCCCCTTTATTTAAATTTGAGAAATACTGGGGACATTAGCCTGTTGACGGATGACTACTTTTCAAGCCAGAACGTTTACGAATGACAGATTTATTTGTGACAGATCTCATTTTTCGACTACATGATGAGCATCCTAACGCCAATGCTGTTCGTATACAGCAAGACATTAACATATCCTAGAAGTAAAATTACTAAATTGTTCAGTCTCCAGTTTATCATTTCAAAAAGTAGTTGCGAATACACATATTATCTTCTTTACTTCTTCTATTAATACAATGGTTGGGAATCGTTTCACTTGCAGAAAAAACTCACCATTGCACATTGAAGGCTAAACATAGCAAGTAGAGCATAGTTGTATTGGCAGTGTCAAGCTGAAGTTAGAGCTCATGGTTTTTAGATCAATATCTTTCTAATCTTTCTAAACTTCAAAGCAGGGCAAACAGTTAAACTTGATAAACCTCACAACCCGATGGATACAGAGCTTTCGGCGAACTACAACAGCCCCGAAAGTTACTGGAATGGTGTGGCGGCGGTAAACCCCCCACCCCAAAAAAATACAGTCTCAAGCTCAAGATATTGCCAAGGCGTTGCTTGAAAAAACAAGCCATGTGTCAGATTTACATGCCGGCGTCATGTACAATTTTCCGTGTTTTAACCCTTAGCTAAGTGCACCAGGCCAATATCTTGTTTATGCTGCTCGACGATAAGGTTTGGCGATATACATAGAAGTATGCGCTGACCGTGCTTGCTGTCAACAGCTGTTACAAAGAGGCACGTATCTACAAGTGGGGCCGATAAATATGATAAGTCTTCTGCCTGTTGTCTCCTGCTGCGAGTTTATGGGCACTGTGTTCTTTATCTTGGCTAAGCACGGCGAGCGTGTAAGAACGAGCGAAATCATGGTCCACCGTAGGCAGGACTTCGCATGGAGGTTCAGTTGTACACTGGCCGAACGGCTCCTTCCACACCAGTGTGCTCAGGAGATGTTGCTTTACGAGAGAGTAACTGAAAGGCGTATTACGGGGTGAATCTGGTGGCTGTCTGCCATAGTGGCTACAATAAACGGTGAGATAGCACGGTTTTCAAGTGAGAGAAAAAAGCATTGATGTCATTCATGCTGAAAGAGTACCGCCTGACATCAAATACTCTGGTGAGCTACATTTATGCTGGAAGAGTTGGAATGTGGTCAATGCCGTGCCACCAATCCTGTATCCTAAATGTGTTCACCCTGGTTGACAAGTTTGACATCATAGGCCAGCCGTTTATATTACACTCTTTTGGGTAATAATTCTCAGAAACTTCATTCATTTGGAACATCAGACTGTGCCTAAAAGTACTCAGGAACCACTTAAGGACGTTATTATCTCCATAGCCATGGCCGAAGAGCTCACTGAAGTACTCCTGCGTACAGGCGTGTTGCTTTTGTGCGGTGTGGCAGCGGTTATTTGCCTTCCACGTAATACAGTCCGGGGCAATCCACATTTTGTGGTTGTCTCTGCTAATGGCGGTCACAGAATATCGATACTCTATTTAATCAAATAGGTACTCAAGGCAGAGGCGATGCCTACGGTCGGCCCTTATGACTATCCTCGAGATTCCTTTGGCCTTGCGCCTTTCTTCTCTATGAGCCAATTGCATAGGGTACATTTTAAGGCGGATGCTCTGTAAGCCCAGTAATAAGTGTTCTCAAACATTCTTCCTTAGACTTGCTTAAGTCTTAAGCGGATGTTCTTCAGGATGTTTACTCGTGTCATAGAGGTGAGCATCTTCAGCTATATCTCTGTAGATATCAGCAGCCTCGATGTACAGCAGCAGACTGTCAGTGACCGTGTACATCAAGTGCGTTTAATTGCCGTTTCGCAATTTTATTTGACTGCAGTAAAGTCGTACATAAGGCTCTTGCTGAGATCAAAAATTGCCTGCCCCATATAGAATCACAGTTAAGCTTCAGACTGGCCTTTGTGAATGAACCGCAACATGGTTACTGCTAAGGATTTTCTGGAACTAAAACGCTGAGTCGGCAATCAGGCGACTCGGTTTGTCTTCCTTACTTCCAAGATCCACCTAAAACGGCTTTCTTAGGTTTTCCATGGTTTTCCCAGAGACAGAGCTGCACATTATTTGAAGAAGTCTTTCCCGAACTCTGACTTCGCTTTCGTTCGTAGGTCTGTATTCAGCTGTTTGTATGGTGCCATCCACGCTCTTGGATCAAACTTTATTACCCGGTGGACCTTGGTGACGCGAATCCCATGTCTGGCTCAGACCCAAAGATTTCGGCAATGGACCACATTGTGATCCTGTTTGCTCGGAACTAGATTCGTGCTTTCAGTGAACTTCACACCCCTTCCCCTGATTGTTCACCAAATTACGCTGATAGTCAATCGATAGTCTGAAACGCGAGTAATTTCACGAGTCAGTGGATATTCGCTGTGCGCTCCATGAAGCTCCTCCGGATGCTTGATGTCGACTTCAACGATTAAGCCCTTGGATGCGTCTACCGGGACTGATTCGATGTCATGAGGTTAATCCACCTAACTAGTAGACTCCGCATCATTGCCTATCCAAAAAGGATGTCGTTCCCGAAGTAGGTTATCCAGCTGTTTGGCTTTTCGCTGTCACTGTCTGGACATTTTGGATTCTTCGCTTTCAAATGACGCTGCCTCACATCGAAATGACGTCACTTATGCCCTTCGTAATAACTGAGTGCATGTCGATCTGTCACCAGCTCGAGCTTGGTACCAGTGGCTTTTAGTAAGGCATCGCAGCTCATGCTAGGTACACTAAGGTAATGAGCCTGGTCGAGGCTATAGTTGGTTAGTGAGGTGTCACGAAATGCCTAGAACACGTCCACTAGAAAGTCGTGCTAGCTTCCAATGTTCAGGCAGCCAAATGTGTTCCTTACGCTCAGTGCATGCCGATAGTCTTTTTCAGTTATATCGGCACGGCTAAGTTGTCTATAAAAAGCCTGAATCAACAGAAGCTGTGGTTTCTTCGAATGGCTCTGAGCTGTTACTGTATTAGTACAGGTAAACACCTTTGCATTAGGAAGATGAGCGTGAGCGTAAATCGTCGTATGCCTTGCTGTGGTGCGTAATGCCGCCTTAGGTAACAGACTGCTATTCATAAACTGGAGACTGTCAATAAACTGTAGCTGCCCTATTGAAAAAGTCATGTACCTCTCCTTGTTGTTTGGAATGGCTATTATTTTTCCAAATTAGGCTCTTGCGATAACCTCCATGAAAAGGTGACCTTTGTGGCCGGGTAGGTTATGAAACACAATTAGCACATTCATTTTTTTCTGGGTATATGCGCAGCTTGAGGTTGCACACGTTGTGTGCTGCGCCACTGTCCTTGCAGGTAATATGTAGGCAGATGCGTACCCTGTCGTTATCTAATGCCTCAACATTCTTTAAAATCTCAGCCGGATAACGAAATTCTCGGATCTCTGGATGAAAGTGGGAACATCACCCTGGCTGCTGTATAACACTGGCTAATTCGAAAAGTCGTTGCTGCAAACATCTATGCAGCTAAAGCTTCATGGCACCTGGTCGCAGATGTTTGTGTTTCTTTCTTTTGGATTGCCGGCACGACAATCAACATAAATAATGTATGAGATGTGCATTTGGCGGTGGTGGTCCTGCAAAGGCTAGGATGTTCATGCATGGCTTCGATAATGACCACATTGTGCCTTATCGCTTATAGTACAGAAGTCCGGCTAAAGACATGGAGGTACCGTGAGCAGACATGCTTTTTTTCACTGCTATGTTATACAATGCTATGTTATACACTGCTATGTTATACAATGCTATGTTATACACTGCTATGTTATACAATGCGGCTAAGATACTTTATCCAGACATATTAACTCTTTTCAAGGGTCGTCCCGACAGTTTCGCAAGTGATCAGCAGGTCTGTGGAATCTTGCTTCGTATCGTAAAACGTGTTAATGCTCAGCGGATATTAGGCCGAGTATCCTCTGGTCCTTGTCACCCAATTTTTTATATTTTGACATTTATACACCCCAATATAAATGCTTAAATATCAAAAAGGTAGTGGCAAGAGGAAACTCTGACAAAGCGGATATAGGCCTTCTTTCTAACTAAAGACACTAACTGAGATAGTTTTGTTGTGGCGCTCAAACTTGTAAGTGTCACAACCTCAGGGAAAGTAATAGTCCGTCCGAGTTTCCTCTGACCCTTGTCACCCCATTTTTGATATTTGGATATTTATGTTGCGGGTGTATGCTACCTACATCCCAACATAAATGTTCAAATATCAAAAATGGGTTGGCAAGGGTCAAAGGAAACTCGGACTAGGAAAGTCAGTGCCATCAAAATTGATCTTGCCAATATGCTGACGGTACTTGCCTGATCGATCAACGTTTTTTTATCGTCTGCCAGGTAAAACGGTCCATGTTCTTCACGTAAATAATTTACTTTGGTGATATGCACTTTAACGCTGGAATGTAGCAACGTCTGCAAAAGGGATGGTACTGTGACGTTTATAGTTCAAGGAAACCGCTCCGGTGGCCCAGTGGATAGAGCGTGCGCCTCGGATGCGGGAGGTCGTGGGTTCGATCCCCGGCCGAGTCATACCAAAGACTTACAAAGATGGTACTAACAGCTGCCTCGCTTGGCGCTCAAAAGAGGTTAGTGTTAGGACTGGTCGGCCTGGTGTCAGGATAATGTGACTGGATGGGACATCATGTTACATGTCTGCGGCATGATGTCCCAGTGCTAGACATCACTTCAAACTGCCACACTGCAGACATTGTAGCGATATGACTGAAAAATTATTAAAACTACGTTAAAAATCCAAATCACACACACACACACACACACACACACACAGAGAGAGAGAGAGTTCAAGGACTTTGCATTGGTCATGTACCCATCCTGACTCCTAGCGCATGTGTTCTTCGATATAGCTTATTATGGTGACGTAAATTTCGTCAATCTGATTTATGAATCTGCTTATGTTTTAACATAGCTCATCTTAGGCATCATATACCTTTGTAGACCTAGTATAGCTTTTTCCACCTGGGCTGTCAATACTAGACGAAATTTCAGATCACCAAGATTACGAAATTCCTCTTTGAGTCCAGCTTGTATACTAGGAGCCATATTATCTTAAAATACCGTAGCGTCGAATTCAGGTCTGTGCCTGTTTGGGCACAGAGACGTGATAGTCTTTCTCATCAATACCAGTACTAATACTTTTTTTTTTTTTTTTTTTTTACAGCTGGCGTTTTCTCATTAAGAAGCTCCTTTATCAAATCGCTGAAGTCATCAATAAAAACCAGCCGTTCCAACTGTCCGAACGTCAAAACTGGTTGTGGGGCTTGGACTGGAACCTGGGACTTGAGACTGGTCACTCTATTATTCTTCTGTAATGCCTTATTGTCCATATTTATTGTAAATGTGTAGTGATGCATGCCAGCGGCATGAAGAGAAACGTAAACAATCTTTAACCATCTTTTAAAGAGCAACAGTTAACTGAAACATTTCCCAACATAAATCATGTGTCTATGGTCACATAATGGTCGACTACTTCTTTTATAACGACGCATGCCACGCGTCTACAAAAGTATGCCTCCCAGTAGTAGAGAGGGTGAACAGACCACTTAAGGGAATGGTCACCTTGTGTTTGAACCCAAAAAAAACAGTGACCCTTCATAGAGGTCAATACCACGTCTACGATTATTGTTTGTCCCAAACAGAACCATAGACAAGGCCTCTCTGCTGCTATCCATGTTGTAAAAGAAATTTTAAGTTTGATGAATATTTTTCTTTTCATCTGAATCATGGGAATCTTCATCTGTTTCATCTTCATCTGTTTTATGTTTCAAGTAATATTCAAGTTCTGATGGTGGTTTTTCTATTTTTGGATTTATATTCTTTCTTTTTTTGTAATATATCATCAAACTTCTGTATCGATCTCCACCGCAATTTTTGCAAATCTGATATAATCCTCTAACGCCGTTGTTACATCCAACACATCTTCGTGGACCAGCATGAAGGTTTTTCTTTATAAGATAATTATGTTTTTTGCAATATTCTCCACGACATTTTTTATCACATTTGTTAGTGGTTCCTTGACGCAGCCACGTACAATTGTTCATTATGTTAATGATATCAGTTTAATTAAATTTAATTTTATCATCACCTTGTTACCCAAATATTTATCAAGTCCAATACGATATCTTGTTCTAGGATCGTGCAAATTTATTGTTATAAATCCATGCGGAGTAGTTTGCGCTCGTGAAAAGAAGTTTCTGAATTTAATTATATCCATGTCACCGCTGCACCAGGTTTGATGAATATTTCGCAACGTGTGTGTGTCTACGCCATTAAACACAACTAAAATATTACAGTTATCTCTGATCACTTTTGGTATTTGTGTATATCGTTGAGTAACATAGATCACATCTGTATTTTTGTGTCTACCACGGGAAAAAATCCTAGCTGGATTTGACTGTTTATCTAGCATCACATCGTCGTATACAACTAAATTATTAATAAATCCGTCTAAAACATCTACGGACGGTGCTTCATCAATATCTGTTATAAACTCTATAACATCATTATTTTCGTCCAGTAATCGCGCGTTTTCGTTAAAATCTTTAAGTACTTCATAACATCGTTGATCATCAGCGGATGGTGCTACCAAATACAACTTATCCCATTTCAACCATCTCATTATCAGATTAAGTAATAATTGCGTCTTACCCGATCCAGATGGTCCCATGATAATCATTCTGATGGAATTCGGTAGTGCAGGATGGTGCTTAACTGGCTCTCGCTGCCGAGTTGCTGAGAAATCAATTATATCCATATATATTATAACATGAATTTATATTGTTTACGCTGTAAAGTTAAAACTTCAACCACTGATTTAGCTACGGTTATAACAAAAAATAAAAAAATAGCGTATGGTGGAAAATGTTCTGTATGCGGTAGGAAGAAATTTTCGTTTTTACCTAATAGGCGCGGTGGTGATATTGCTAATTTGATGTCAAAGTTTCCAGGTGCTCCATGGGCTAAATACAGCGGAGAAAAACATCTACCAGGATATAATTATTGCGGTCCTGGTACTCGACTCGATATCAGGCTCCATAATCAGGATCAACCAAAACCAGGCGAGGAACCAATAAATACTATTGATCGAGCTTGTCATGTTCATGATGTAGCTTATAAGAGTAAAAATCTACAAGATAGGCATATTGCAGATGTGAAATTAATTCATGCACTAAATTCTATAAAAAATAAAAATATCAGAGAATCATTAGCTGATTGGTTAGTAAGATCTGCGATGAAAAGTAAATTAGCGCTAGGGGCTGGTAATATATAATGGAATCGATTTATTATTCACCAGTTGGATACTGGAAGGGTAAAGCAGCAATTGGTAAACTTGCTGATGCAGCAGCGGTTAAACATTCTACTGCTAGCGCGTGGTTGTCCAGGCAGGCAATATGGCAAATTTATCTACCACGTCCTAAACAAATTAAGTATGCGTATTTCGATGTCAGTGTTCCCAATGAAGTTCATCAAGCTGATATTCTGTTTTTACCGCATGATACTGTGCGTGGAAAAACGTACAAGTACGCGTTAACTGTCATTGACGTTGCAAGTAGATATAAAGAAGCAGAACCGTTAGCTACTAAAACAGCTGCTGAAGTAGCTGACGCATTTAAACGAATTTATCAACGAGGTGGTCTGCGATGGCCACAGCTGCTACAGGTTGATCCTGGCAAGGAATTTCTTGGTCCAGTATCATCGTTGATGAAACAACATAATACCAAAATACGACGAGGACATACTGCAATTCATCGTGATCAGGCAATTGTTGAGCGATTTAATCGAACACTCGCTGAGCGGTTATTTGGATATCAATACGCGAAGGAATTTATTCAGGATAAAAGATCTCGTGAATGGGTGGCAAGATTACCAAACGTGATAGCTGCGCTAAATAGCGAGATCACACGAACAACTAACATGAAACCCATTAGCGCGGTCACACAAAAAAAATATACCAACACAACGAAAAGATGTTGAAAAACAAAAAATATTGGGTGATGTTACAGTTAGATATTTATATGAGCCCGGCGAACTTGAAGGTGGTAGCGCGAGAGCGACTGATCCTATTTGGAGTGTTACCACACACAAAATATCTACCGTGACAAGATCCTCAGGTAGACCTGCAATCTACAGATTAGATTCGGCTGCTCCTCAACGCGGATTTGTACGTGAACAATTACAACTAATCCCCACGGATACACAATTACCGCCAAAATCACTTCACTGATTTCGATCACTTAACTAGCACTAGCGCCTCTACGTCGATTACACTCAAGACAGGTCAACATGGTATTTTCTCGTATATGACCGCGACTATTATCTTTTCTGTCTACGGTAAATTGTCTTGAATCATTGCTCGAATACCGCCATGACATTATACAATTACAACTTGCGCAATGATTATTCTGCTGCTGTTTTAACTCAATAATAAATTCAACATCAAGATCGAAGTCACGTTTATTTTTTTTGTCAGATTGTTTGTATCCGATTAATTTTTTTCTTATTATATCATCATCGATGATGTTAAATTTATCAACGATTTCAGGAATTATGATTCTACGTAATTGAGATATTTTTCTGACCCTCGATACCGCTAAATAAACTAAATTTGACCACTCGATGTGATCGTCTACAATCCAGACTCGTGTATCAGAAATAGTTAATCCCTGAGACGAGTGGATTGTCATGGCGTATCCCAACACCCATGGAGATTTGTCAGCGCGTAAGGCATCTTCGACCACACTGATATCAACGGCGACAATATCATTTAATACGAGATTCTGTTTCCTTGACTCTGTCAAGGGTCCTGGAATATCAACATTAATATTCTGTTTTCCTGTATCTGATGGTCTATAACACAACGGTATGGGTAATTCTGAGTATTTGTCTTTATGTAGTTGAAATAACTGTTGTTGTAAATTGTCTCTGATTATTTTTCTACTTGCTACGATCAAATCGGTGGGTCTCCATAAATTTAAAAAATCACTCATTGAGGTCTCTGAGATCACTCCACGTATTATTTCACACTGAATTTTGTTTGATTGTAATCTGATTAATTTTTTAACTCCTTTAAATTTGCATCGAGAGCTCTATGATCATCATCTATTTCTTCATAATAATCAACGAAATTTTTTAACCAATCATGTGGAGATGGTCCAACAAAAGGCGGCGGTTGACCATGATCGCCACGCATTATTATAGCGGTATTTTTCGTCAACAACCAATCAAGAAACATTTTTAATGTATCCAATGACACCGTACATATCTCGTCCCAAATAATTATTTTAGGTATATATTTTTCTCCCATCCGTTCAGGAGTCCATGTATCCCCACGCCACCGAAAGAAACTATGATACGTACACGATTGTACTTGCCGCTGTTTCATCTCACGTGCGAGTCTATGTGTGGGTGTCAGTACGATAATATCTGAATTTCTAAAAACATTAATCGCTCGAGTCGTTTTGCCGCATCCACCAGGTCCATTGAGATATACTGTTTTATATCTAGTTATTGGATCACTCAACGATGGCGCTTTCGACATTTCTGATATTTTATTACCCTTACGATAAAAATCTCTCACTGGAACATCTGCTGATTCTGTGTAATTGTGTAATAGTTCTTTTTTTATTCTCCACGAACCCCATCGTTCATCATCACTTGTAAATTTCATAATAGGTTCTAAATATTTACTTGAAATATAAAATGAGTCTGTTGCGACTCTGACTGCGGTCTTGGGAAATCTATTAATCATCGATAATAAATTTATGGAAACATAAGCCAACATGGAAGATCTTAGATGAGTATACTGTGGGGAGACGTCATTTATGTAACTAACGATCGTACCCAATTTTGTTCCGTCGGATAAATAAACACTTTCTCGATTTACAAATATATTTTTCGCTGTTGTATCAGCGATTATAAAATCGTACTCGGCATCATCTAGAATTAATCGTGCGTGATGTATTTTATAATCATATGCACCACCTTGAGTAAATTTACCTATAATTTTTCAACCGAGATCTTTTGCGGTTTTGAGTTTATTAGGAATATCATCCTTAAACTCGCTAATAACTTCAGAATCTGACATGGGCAACCAAACTTTGGTCTGTGCATGATATGATATAATTGCCTCACTGACCACCAACGATGTCAGTATCATACAATCTAGCATATATCGTAATGGTGGCGCTCACCAGATAATATGTACTTTTGAGAGAGTGACGTATGTAAGGTGAAGTAGTTCGCATTTAAAACATGCACAGTGGAGAGAACGTTTGCATACCTCTATGCTACATTAATGTAATGTGGATGATATTTCTTTTGGATATTGTACTTTTGGAAATTTTACATGATTTAAGCACACTGCTAACTAAAATGACTGCTCCCTTGTGTTAAAAAATCAGTCTGAATTAGTCTAAAGTACACTATACATAGCAGCTATTAAAATAGGGAAAATGAAATTTGCCAGACTAGACAATACCAGCTTCTGAAAGTGCAATGAATGAATTACCAAATATATAAAATGTAAAAAAAGTTATCGGCTCTTTTTTATACAATTGACCTCTGAAGTTCAGGAAGTGAAAATGACCAAGTAGAGCTAGCACTTTTTTGAAAGGTGCACATTTGAAGTAAGGCCAAGCTGTATACTCTATAACCCATAGTACACCCATCAATCATACACCAAAATAAAGGGAATTAAAGGTTCTTTGCATTATACCTAAGATATACAAGGTCTTTTTTAAATAGCCAGTATAACCAGTGAGGAAAGCCGGGGACATTCTTTTTCTTTAAATTCCTAACCCTATGCAAAATGCGAAACTGTATAGCGCCACCAATAAAACTATAGGTGCCCAACGTTTTTCTCAAAAATGTCTACCAAACCAAACATAACAAATCTTGTGAAGATTTTCGTTAAACTCGAATGATTCAATACAGGCGAATCCAGTCAGATCAAATTCAGGTAATGGTCCATTAATTGCCACTCGCGTCATCTCGTTTGTTGGGTGACCAAATCTTTCAAAGTACACAGAACAATCTCCGTATCCCAGAAAACTTCCTGGATAACATGCAACCATATCAACCGAAATAACATCATTGTAATTATATTTGGTATTCCATAATCCGCCATGTACGTATTCGACGCAACTTGCGCGTACGTCCTCGAGTAAATCAAATCGTGTTGGTTTCCATGAATTTTTTTCTCTAGCGAAATAAGCCGCAACAGATGGAACGGTAAAACAATTAGTTAGTAATTTGTCAGTATTTTCCGTGGAGTGCTTGCACTCTAAAAACATCTCCGCAAGATTTTTCATCTCGTCATGGAGGGATTCTGTGCGATATATTTCACCATTTGGTCTGACAAACTGATCAAATTCACCTTCCTCATTACTTTTAAATAACCATACCGATACAGGATCGTTTTTACTTATTTCGTTAATAAAATCAAACATGCATCCGGAGTAAAATCTAACAGTTCGATCACGTGGAAATATTGTTACTGCGTTAGTCCATGCGTGCGCGTTATGACCAATAATATTTATTGGAGCTCCTTTCGATTTATATTTGGATTCATACAGAATTTCTCCCGTTATTGTCGCTACGGTTATTGGAAATTTTAATAGTTTTCCTAGTTCAGCAACATCTTTTATTGTAGCACCAGTATCCTTAACTGAATCAGCCCACGAGTTTATTTTTTCACGCCTTAAATCAGTTAATCCATTTCCACGCATCGCGTTTGTAAAGTGTTCTATTACTCGTTCGGCTACACAATTTAACCTTGAAAATTTCATCGGCGCTAGTTTATCAACGCTGGGTTTTTTATATATCTCATAGATTCCATAAATAACGCTGTTACAGGATACGCTCGCTCATAATACGGTTTGTCAATACCCGTCAGTAGACCCGGTCTGGAATTTTTACTTAATATGACAGTTTTATTATTGCCAAGGACAGGATCATATTTGTCACGGATAATCCAACTACCTGTTTCTGTTAGTACAATAAATTTTACTCTGAAGAAATATTTTTGATTGCCCTCGTATTCAACGATGTAGTTAATGATAGTTGCCGCTCGTTTGTCATTCATTGTGGCGTCCGTGACAGTATTGCGTATAATCTTGAACGTTGACCATGTATGAGATGACCCATCCGTGTAAAATTCCTTCTTGGCGTCGTGAATTTTCGAGATCAGACTTTTATTTTTCGGATCAACCAAATCTCGCACTGGCAAGTCAGAAGATAATCTGTCGAGGTTGAATTTATATTTAACAGGCCTAGTTTGGGATAATCTCTCAAACTCGTTCATATAATTAAAACAAATATTTAAATAAAGAAAATTATATATATACAATGTCTCAATGCAAATGGTTGATGATCGGCTCAGTAAATCGATGCAACAAATCCTGCAGAAAGGAATTTTGCTGGATGCACTCACAAAACATACGACGAGGAAGTCTAGGACCACTACCATGTCTGCGGTGTGGTATTGGAGTGCCAGGAAAAACATAATTATGTGGAAAGTGCGGCGGAAAACGGTTCAGAGAACTTAAAAGATATTATGACAAAAAAAATAATAGCGGTGAAAACGCTATAAAATCCGTGGAAGATTATATATCAAGATTTCAGACAAACAATGATTTAAACAAATAATATTATTATAATGGAGCAAAATGAATTTGTCCAACATCCTACAATAACAAACTATGAATCAAATATTAATGGTATCATCAGACACTGCAAGTTGAAGAGACCAGTTGGCGTTGTTTCTAATGCTGGCTATCTAAAGTTCAACGCTGGAGGAAGGAAATCCTATCTATGTCATCGTTTCGTATTCGAATGTCACAAGGGGTTGATCAAAGACGGTCTCGTCATCGATCATATTGACGGGATCCTCAGAACAATAGTTTATCCAACCTTCGAGTTGTCACACAAAGCGAGAACTCTGCACGTGGTAATACTGGAAGATGTAAAACAATCGGAAAGAGGGCAGTAAAGTCTACAAACATAGAAACTGGCGAAGAAATTATATTTCAGTCAATGGGCGCGGCTGCGAAATACTTTAATATTAATTCACGTTCGGTACAAAAAGTAGCAGAAAATATAACCAGATCTGCTTTCTCAAAGAAATATAAACAGAAAATCATCTTTCAGTATCAATAATTATCATCACCACATTGAATTATATTTACTCATTTTTTTGGGTCAAAAATTACTACTTACCTGAAGGGAGATAACTCCGTTGAGCGTGTTCATGTAACTGAGTTACTTCCCCTTGACCGTGTTCACGATCGTAAGCGGAAGTTTGCTGTAACACGTTTGCTATTTATTTTTAACATCTACGTCGTAATTAATTACTCGTAGAAAGATATTTATGGTTTCTAACTTACAAACAGAAAAAAATGACTGTAGTTACATTGTGTAATAGTAGATCCGTTGCAGGGGAAAAACCCCCCAATTATGGGTTTTTCCAGGTTTCTCCACTATATATACTGGCCTCATACGCTGTGTTTTGCCCCTAAACTTGCTAGTCTGTGGTGGCAGACTAGGAGTTATGGGGCCGCCTCTAAACTTGCTAGTCTGTGGTGGCAGACTAGGAGTTATGAGGTTGTACTGTCTTTATATATATCCTTGAACTTGCTAGGTTGCGGTGGCAAACTAGGAGTTATGGGATTTCTTGTGCCTGATGAACTTGGTAGAATGCGGTGGCAAGCTACGAGTTCTTGGCTGTGCTGTCTTTATATGTTCTGTGTGTCCTCTAAACTCAGTAGAATGCGGTGGCAATCTGCGAGTTTAATGACTATCTTTACCCTCTTGGGCCTATAGACCGTTGTTTGACGGGTTAGGGGCTCTCATAGAGGGTAATATTTCGTGTGCCTGGTGAACTTGGTAGAATGCGGTGGCAAGCTACGAGTTCTTGGCTGTACTGTCTTTCATTCATTTCATAATATATGTTTGTGCTGTCCCGACGAACTCGCTAGGGGTTCTATTTTTTTATTTTAAAGATTTATATATTATATAATGAACCATGAAAATATCAATGATGTAATTGTTGCTATCAAAAAACTAGAAGAAAACAGAATTAATATATCTGATGAACTAAATCCTGAAAAAATAGTTTCTGACTTTGAGATTTTACAAGAACGTAAAAACCAGGGAGTACACACACTATCATCTGAATATAAGCTCATGAAACGGATTCAGGCGGCTATGTTTCAGTCGCTAGCTACCGTAGAAGATGATCATGTGAAGGAGTTCGTTCCTCTCTCCGCCGCAGTGGAAAAAATTAGATCGCTGTTATCCCGCGAGTACGAGGCAAAGAAAACGATTAGTACTCGTATAAGACAATTAAGAAAAATTATGTCAGAGAGTAACTTCGTTACTGGTGAAACGATCCAAAGTAACCCCGTTACTGGTGATAATGAAAATGAAAGTTTTGGTAACTGGGGTCCCTGTCAACGTGTAGTGTAAAATGATCAACTTAAAAAAAAAAATATTTTTTTTGCAAGGCCGATTAATTTGTACCAAACACAATTTTGTATCAGTAATAAAATATTTTTTTTAGTTGATCGAATTTGAGTATGAAATCCTCGTGTATAAAAACACTCCATTACATAATAATTAAGATTGCACATACAGATTTATTACAAGCTCTTCTCCACGTAGGTCAATTAAGCGATTAAGGTGGTCCGTGAGTTTGAAATTTATTCGTGACAAATACTGATTATGTGTGCGTAGATAAACAGGATTGGTTGGTACTTGTACGATCAAATCGCCAGGGGGGACTTGTGGTGTGAACGTGTATAGGATGTATCCTTGTTGAGCCTGATTTGATTTTCCAAGATCTATTTGATAACTGCCTTCGATTACGTCACAAACTAGATTAACCGCGATCGTCGATGTTATATTAACGATTCCCGGAGATACGTGTCTACCGCCGCCGAGTGGATCATTATTATGTCTGAGAACAGTTGGATATGGTGCTAGTTTTCTCCATGCATCAAGTATTTTAGGAAAAAACTCATCAATGACATCATTGACAGATTTTCTTAATTTATCCGGATTATAATCAGGAAATTTAAATGTTACAATGTCAGCTTCGGATATTTTGTACTTGGTTGCGAAAAAACTTCTATTATAACCCGATGATTCAAAAACCAGGTTTATGATTCTGTTATGAAAATATTCAATAGTATCAGCTATATGATTTAAAATTTCCACTCGTTTAATAATTTCTTCACGCGTAGATGTCAAATCAGACAAATATTCCCGAAAACTATCACGTAAATTAACCAGTTGTTCTTCATGATCTGAATTTATGATATTAATGACATTATTGATATTTATATCGTAAAATAAATTACCACCATCAACGTTGTGTAAGAGCCAATAGTACTCACCAATATTATTGATATGAAATTGATCCTGTCTATCCCATACACGTTTTTCTATATTCCACCAGAAACTTGTGTAGTTCATTTTAATATTATGATGAAAACTTTTCGATGATGTAAAATTATCCCGAGTTGGTTCTGGTAGTCCTTCATACACCGGGGGAATTTCAGGCCAGCCTAGCACGGATCTGATTGAAGATCGATAAATATCAACGACGTAATCAGGCGAGTTTATTTCAATCGTCGAGGACAGGGTCGGCTCATGAACATTAATTGATATTTTTGCTTCTTTTCCCGTTATTGATTTTATTCTACGAGCAAATTCATCATTGATTTGTTCGACCTCATAACTACCAGTTGGTATTCCAACAACAACCCAGTCAGGTGTTCCATCAGGTTTGTTTTTATCAGCGAATACAAGCGAATTATTTGCTGGTGTACCATTAAATGATCTCGATCTGATATTTGGCCAGCTGTAATATACTGGTAATTGTGCTAGCGCAATTTCATTCGCGCGAATTGCTGTTGGGAAATTGATGTTAAATTCAGGATTAATCGAGCTTAGCGAGATCATCGTGGTCTTGTGCGGGGTTGTGTTCGTCATGATCTGCTGTAGTAATTCCGTCATTATTGATACTCGTACCTTTAATACCAGCGCAATTGTATGCGCTGATCATCATTGAAAACTCAAAATCGGATATAATTCCATCATTGAGACTCGCTGATAACAACGAGGATAACCTCGTGTATGCGACAGTTGCTATGTGTAATTTTATCTTGTAATCGGATAATTTTTCATTCGTGCAAGTACATATTTTTTTTTGCAACGATATTAAGCACACCGGCAATTGTCGTAGTTGCACAAACACAAATAGTCACAGCTACTGGTGCCATCATTGTTACCGCGGATAATATTATTCCACTTCCGGCAACAACAGCGGATACCGAATAAACAACAACGTCGATGATAACTAATCGTCGTTGATACTTTTTTATTTTTACTGTATATTGTTCGACTCGATCTTTCAACGCTGCCTGCCATTCACGCGCTTGATTGTACCTAAATCCTTGAACGTCGATAGCACTCATTATATTTTATACCGTAAGCAATTGAGGTGTTTCAGCTACAAATTCCAAACACCACCAGAAGGATGTTGCGGCTAATTTTTTATCAGCTGCTTCCAGAATAAATATTTCTTCGGTTCCGTTATTTAATATAACAGATACAACCCCGGAAAACCTGTCGGTGGAATGACGCCATGGAAACGTTGTAAATATTTCAAATTTTACAGCACTAAACACAGACAGCCTGTACACGCCAGTGACTGTTGCGGTATATTTGATTGTATTATTTTGCTGCGACCATGTTGCAAATCCCGATGATACCGTGCATACGATGTTGGTAATATGCCCGGGAGTTATTCCGGTTGGAATTTTAATCAAGTTGGTTTTGTTAACGATCTCAGGAATTCCCGCTACGATGTTTTGCTGTGTTTGTTTAATCGTGTCAATGTTGGTCTTGATATCCTGCTGTGTTTGTTTGATCGTGTCAATGTTGGTTTTGATATCAACGAGTTTTATGTTAACGACAAACGGAGTTCCGAAGAATTCTTCTGTGGTTCTTTGATGGTTTCTGCGAAATCTTCCAAAAGCGCCCACGTGAACGTCATACTCAGCCCGTAACGTGGATAATTTACCATCTACGGTGTCAACATACCTTTTCGTTGCAGCATCTTCGTCGGATGTTGGATTTCCTAAAACTACTATTTTATTTCCGTTCATGCTAAGTTCACCTGTCATTGTGTCACCGGTATTTTTTACGCGATTAGCAGCAGCTGCAGTAATTTCATCTCTAATGGTTGTAAACGATATACTCGAATCTTTGATTCTACCACCGTCAGTGAACACAGGAATATTATCTGGAACTACACCGAGTACTCGTCGAACTATATCATTCCATTTGATATTGCTGCTTTTTAGTTTACCATGTCGATCCTGAAAAATAACAACCTCATCTGGGTCAACTCCAGCCAGGTTCATAATATTAGCGAGGTCATCCTTAGTCGCGTACTTCGATAGATCAACGTCGCCGGGCTTTTTCTTAACACGTGAAGAAGATCTTCCGTAAATATCAACCATTATAATAAGACCTGTTGTTTAAAACGAATCGGTTGCTTGTATAATCATGCACAACTTTATGTGGCGGCCTGGATGATTTTGATATAGCGTCGAGTACATTAATTACTTCACGGCCGCATATTGGCGGATCTGTCATTGTTTGTGTGGGTAGCGTTGAATACCAAACTTTGGTTGTTGCTTGAAGTGGTGCAACAAACTTGATAAATTCAACAGGCGGAGCTAACCCGTATGAATCAAAATAAACGATTCCACGTGGATCAACCGCGTATGATACCCAATGAGTACCAGGTCCGGAACGTTCGTCGGAGATTAATAATACCTGTTTCGAGTTTGTTTGGTTGTTTTGGTAATTGATCTCGCATGAAAACACCTCTAAAGGCTTTTATTTTTAATCGTTTAGCGGCATCAAGTAAATCAAAATTTGATGCTGGAACGTCTAACGTGGAAACCTCAGGCCTCTTCCCCAACGAGATCCTGGCAATCTTAAGCCGCGTCCCTTTTTTTTGTACCCTTGCCCTGTTGCTTTCTTTAGAGCCATTTCAGCAGCTGTTCCAACAGCACCTAACGCGGCTGCTTTTGCTACGGCTGGAGCAGCAGCAGCTATTATCGCTGGTAGCGCTGCGAGAAGTGGAAATATACCGCCTGTTTTAATTGAGTCTTTAACCGCACCCGCAGAGAGATTGAGTTTGACGCCTGTTTTTGATTGTTTAGCGTCGTTGAAATGCTTAAGCTGGCGTTCTGATAATGATAGTTTATTTTGACCACCCGTGATCTGATCTCGCTTTAGTGATATTTTCATTCCGCAGTTTTTTGCTGAATTTGATTGAAGGTTTTTAATCTGACCGTGAGTCAGACTGACACTAACGTGTTGATATGGCATTTTATGATAATACTCGTGTTTTTAAATAACACGATTGAAGATTTTCCACTGGTGCATCAACGACTCTCATTCGACCACTACCACCTTCAAGTAACATGGCTTTATCGCTAAGTATAACCGTGATTGCTCTGTAGAAGGCACCACCAGGTGGTGGGTTAGTAACATGAGCTCGAAAGTGTATATCAACAACAGATTGTTTGGATAAATCAAGATGTTCTAGCGAAAAATAATAAATCGGATATAAAGTTCTGAAATCTAATTGTGATATTTGCAAACCAGTATCTATATTTTGATCACGTCCCATGAATGACATTAAACGATGATATGCGCGCGCTACATGATTTTGACCAAAATTTAACAATATATCCTCAGATGGTTCTTGATGTCCATTTATCCGTAAGGAAACTTCATTAACTTCAAAATTGTCAAATATCATATGTGAACGTTCTTGATTATTTATCCGGCCAATATCTTGCAGCGCAATAAAAATATGTCGTGGTGCAGAAACACCCTGTTGTGATGCTATATGCCATGTAAATAAACCATTAATATTGCTTTGAGCAGCATCTGTGGTTACTGTTAACCATGATAGCAATGATTTACCGCCTTGATCCATAAAAGATAGTAATTTTTGTTCCTCAGTAATAGATGGAGTCATTACTGGCATCCACAATGAAAGTTTTGATATATTTACTTTACCATCAGCAACACCAGCACCTCGCCAGATTGCATCATTATCATCACCTTTTCTTACGAGCACAATTGTGTGTTTAGCTCCAAAGATGACCTTTCTAACATTTCTGCAAAATCCAAAGATGTGAGATAATGGAATTGCACACGAAAAATTTCTATTATCTCCCGACAGCGCTGCTCGGCGTGTTGCAAATCCCAGGTTGTAAGTCGCATTAACGCTTCCTATAATATCAAAATCAGCACCTGGTCTGTCTGCGTGCTCAAAATCAACTGGTTGTGGATTAACTGCAGTATTTTGTGGTGTCACTATTTTGGTATACTGAACATGATCAGCGTTGTTGGTAATATCCTTGGCAAACATCATTGTTGGACCAGCCGATCTTGTAAAGTCGTCAGAATATCTCGCTAGACCAATTATTGTTGTGGCAACATCAACATCCTTCTGAACTGATTCAATATTTTTTCCATCAATCATGTATGTGGCGCTATCAAACAACGCCATAATCCCGTTGTTGACAAAACCAACACGCAAATTGGCACCATATGGCGTATTAGCTACAACATTCGTTACAAGTCTACCCTCTACTTCAATAAACGCCACAGCGGGTAAGAAATATCTACTCGTATCATGAACCTGTAATTCGATTCTCCCCCGCTGATTTGGTTGTCTTGCGTCATAAGAATAAAACTGATAATCACGCATAGATTCATCTTTAAGGACAGGTGCTTCCATGTCAAATGCTGGGTCTGATTCGCGCTTGAACATTTTTTATTATAGTTACCATTTTTCAAATGATGATCTAAATCATCGTCGACGAAGACCACTTCCTGCTATTAAATTTGCTGTTATATTTTTTTCTGCCTCTTCAGATATCGCCGCTAGTTTTTGATTTGCAGCCTGATTTATTATTTTACTTACGTCTGCGGGCATAATTTCAGTACTTGCCAATTTCACTGGTGGTTGTCGTTTTCGTCGCAATAATCGTGCTAGTCTATCTTTGATCGCCGAGAATGCCCTACCAGCAACATTGACAATTGCTCCAGGAGCTTTTTCACGAACAATATCAATAGCTTTCATCAATAATTGTTTTGCAACGGGTGCTGCTTTTGGAGCTATCCTTGTGAATAATCCCCGAATGACATCACCAAGTCCATCTCCGTAAATAACACTATAGATTGGTAATCGTGAGTTTACCGCTCTGACCTGTACGGGTTTACGATGATTATTATGCACGATCATCTTATTTTATTTACCATTTATCTAATCGCGGTGACTAATCATCAACGAGCTCATCAATAAGTTCTCGGTAAACGCCGATATCCATGATGCCGCCGCGAAATAATCGCTGGCAAATATCAGCTGCTTCATTGGTTATTTCTGGTGAATTATTTCCGGCACGTTTTCCCCCTATGAGAACCTCTAACCGTGACACGTCATTGAGGATATTATCAGGACAAACAAAATTATTTTCTCCTGATGCAGTCAAAAAACCACTTCCAGTTGCTCCTTCTTTCTTACCTGTTGTTTCTGTCTTTTTCCTAAATAATTTTAATTCTTCTTCTGATTTTTTAAGTAGCTCTTTAGACTTTTCAGCTTCCGACATCATTCTTCGCTGCGGTGAGAAAAATTGTTGTTGTTCCATCTGTTTTTTTTTTCTCTCTAGATGGTTTCAACATTATCTCTTCCTGCGGTGAAGAAGACTGTTGTTGTTCTATCTGTTGCAGAGGTGGAGGAAGTTTCCGCTGGGAGGGTTGTTCTTGTCCTAGTTGTTTCATTCTCTCTTCATAAAGTCTTTTTACTTCTTCATGAAGACTTTCGTATTCTGGACCTCTAGCTTGTTTTTTGTTGTAATATACGCGATATATCCATTTAATGAAATTATCATCATTTACTTTTTCATGACGTGGTTTTAAAATACTAGATTTATTAAATATACCAAATAATATCATTTCAGGTAATTTTTCTCTTTCAATATTTCTAATATCATCAACAACCCCTTCGTTAAATCTTGCAATTAATTCTAAGTTTTCTCCTACTGGTTTGGATTCAGATGTATGTTTTTTTCTCACGTCGGCGACTTCAGTACGAAGTTTTTCAATACCTTCAAGTATTTCTTCACCGACAGGTGGAGGCTGAGCCGCAGCTATTTCCCTGGCTATGCCAGGTGGAAGATCTCGTAAAATCTTTTTTGTCTGTTTAGTTCTTCTTGCTATTTTTTCAGTCTGCGCCGCGGTTTGTTTTGATACCGGAAGAAGATCTTCTTTGATGACAGTTGTAACTTTCTCAGTAGCTGCAGTGACGGGCTTAAACAGTTTTTTAGTTTCTTCTTCGTACTCAACTTGAGCTTCTTGCTGCGCTTGTAGATTTTTTCTAAATGAATCTCTAACAGGAAGAAATTTTTTAATTGCTTCTAATCGTTCTCGAGCTATCCTTGCAGTATAAGATTCCGGATGTACCATTTTATTATAACATAATGATTTAATTATTATAACAAGGTGATGATAAAATTAAATTTAATTAAACTGATATCATTAACATAATGAACAATTGTACGTGGCTGCGTCAAGGAACCACTAACAAATGTGATAAAAAATGTCGTGGAGAATATTGCAAAAAACATAATTATCTTATAAAGAAAAACCTTCATGCTGGTCCACGAAGATGTGTTGGATGTAACAACGGCGTTAGAGGATTATATCAGATTTGCAAAAATTGCGGTGGAGATCGATACAGAAGTTTGATGATATATTACAAAAAAAGAAAGAATATAAATCCAAAAATAGAAAAACCACCATCAGAACTTGAATATTACTTGAAACATAAAACAGATGAAGATGAAACAGATGAAGATTCCCATGATTCAGATGAAAAGAAAAATATTCATCAAACTTAAAATTTCTTTTACAACATGGATAGCAGCAGAGAGGCCTTGTCTACGGTTCTGTTTGGGACAAACAATAATCGTAGACGTGGTATTGACCTCTATGAAGGGTCACTGGTTTTTTTTGGGTTCAAACACAAGGTGACCATTCCCTTAAGTGGTCTGTTCACCCTCTCTACTACTCTCCCCCATCCCCCATCAACAATAACACATTTTTATATTATTTATAAATGGTTTGTGGTGCTGAAACTGTAACAGAATACGGAAGCTAAAGTTGAGGAAAATTCGGACAATCTTGATTATAATAAAATCTTTTGCATATTTAATTAAAGTTAAAACATGCATGTTTAATAATAATTTATAAAACCAAAAAATTATTGTACATGATAAATATTCATCAATTCTGAGACATACTCACATTTAAAAAAAAAAAATGGATCAAATTTTCTAAACAAAAGATGGATAGGTTGGGTTACATGGATTGCTTTTGCAATCATATTTTCTTCTGAATATGATTACATGAAAAAAAAAAAAAATTACCACAGTATTTCTTCGTACTAAACACTGCATTTGATAAGCCCATTGGTATAAGGGAAATAACTCAATGAGTGCTCTCTGCTGAAGAGTCTATTTAAAGTGTTGTTGTTTCTTTGTCAAGTATTTGATATGCCAAATCAAAAAGTGTCTTATTTCTATGACGGTGACGTTGGGAATTTCCACTATGGTATAATTTAGAAAACAGTGTATATACAAGAATTATTTTAGCATGCTATTATTTTTTTTAAAATGCTTTTTTTAATGAAATATTCAAGCGACCATGTACATTTCAATGCAGTAGTCGAAAAAAGGGAGAAGTTGATAAATTTAGTTAAAAAAATAACGCAGCGATTTCCTGGCGTTAATTTTGCAAAAATAAGTCTAACAGATACAGTAAAAAATTATTTTTTAATAGGCCACCTACATAACGAATTTAAATATATAATTTGATGTAGTAGCAGAATACAGATGCTCCCGGCATTAAGAGATACTCGGCCAATTAGTTTCCTTGAATATTTATTTTAATAACTTTATTTTTATGTGAAATCACACTGGCCTACAGCTGTTTGAGCTTAAGAGATCCTTGAAAATGTGAAGTGAAAACAAGTTCCGACCGAGAATATTTGCACCGCTACTTTGTACACCAGCAGGGAAGAACTACTATGCATATAACAGTCAATTTCTGCATCTAAGAAGACTCTCTGCATGGCCACCCTGTACCTCAATTAATACATGCTTCATTCTAAGTATGACACATATACTGCATGGCCAGCCTATACCTCAGTTAATACATGCATCATCCTAAGTATGACACATAAACTGCATGGCCGCCTTGTACCTCAATTAATACATGCATCATTCTAAGTATGACACATAAACTGCATGGCCGCCTTGTACCTCAATTAATACATGCATCATTCTAAGTATGACACATAAACTGCATGGCTGCCTTGTACCTCAATTAATACATGCTTCATTCTAAAGATGACACATAAACTGCATGGCCGCCTTGTACCTCAATTAATACATGCATCATTCTAAGTATGACACATAAACTGCATGGCCGCCTTGTACCTCAATTAATACATGCATCATTCTAAGTATGACAAATATACTGCATGGCCACCCTGTACCTCAATTAATACATGCATCATTCTAAGTATGACAAATATACTGCATGGCCACCTTGTACCTCAATTAATACATGCATCAATCTAAGTATGACAAATATACTGCATGGCCACCTTGTACCTCAATTAATACATGCATCATTCTAAGTATGACAAATATACTGCATGGCCACCTTGTACCTGAATTAATACATGCATCATTCTAAGTATGACAAATATATTGCATGGCCACCCTGTACCTCAATTAATACATGCATCATTCTAAGTATGACACATATACTGCATACTAGTTTAGCAAATATCTCCACACTCTTTATTTCATCCCCCAGATTTTGTTCCAAATGCCTGGTCATGAGACTATTTTACATAGCTATGATCTAGCATCAGTGAGTATACATACAGATATATAGGTAGCCTCTGTTATCCAGTCTTCTTTAGCACTGGTTATCCAAACCAGGAGCGGGGCCCCGTGTGGCCAAGTGGTCTAAAGCGCTCTCTGTTACGGATCACTGCCATCTCACCTCTGTCTGCGTGGGTTCGAGTCTTGGATTAGGCCAATGTGAGTTTGTGAGAAAGCTTGCCAGTAGCTTCTCGCGAATCGTTGGTTCTATTGGGTTTTTCCAGGTTCTAACTCCACCATTAATACTGGCCGCCATGTATAGCCTATCGTATGCTGAAAAATGGCGTTAAACCCTACAACAACAACAACAACCAAACCAGGAGCTGGGAAAAGCAATGAAGTGAAATGAAAACATTACAGTAAATGTTGATAAGGGTAAAGATGAGGAATGCCACATCAGTTTGTCTGTCCATAATTTGGTAATGCCTTTTTGAAGATTTGTATTGGGTTATTTCTGGTGCAGTCATGAGGCATCCTTGTTTCATGAAGACATATTATTGAATATCAGTGTCTGTTTGTGTGTGTTCTGATACAGCATATGAAACTGCATAGTCTACCAGCTAGTTTTACTTAGAAATCTATCAAATTCTTTAAAGAAAGTGGGTGTGTCATTTACTTTCATTTAAATTTGAATTTCATGTCATTGTCTACAGGATTCATAACTAAATAACCTATTTTCATTTGTAAAATGTGGGGATGGTGTTATCTTTAAAAAAGCTGTCACCCAAAAATCACCAACTTCATTTTTTTTGTCGCCAATTTGATCTTTCTTGTAACATAGTTTAAGACTAGAGTTGTAACACAGGATTGATGGCAGAAGTTAAATATCAATGTGCAAAATGAACAGATTTAACTCAAAACCCAGTAGAGTTTTAAATTTTATAAGATCTTGACAACGTTGTATTTTTTTAGGTAGATTTAGCTGTTGACTTTGTCATTGTTCAGACATTATAAATTTGAGAAATGGAAATTATCCTCGGCTCACAAAACAAGTAGAAAGTCACGTCTTCCAGCCTCTTTCTCATAGTACTTGTGGTGGCCATTGTTGTTGTTGCTACTGCTGTGGCAGAAAATTGTTGTATGTTTTTTATATTAGATTAGGTGGAGAACAGTTTCATTTTTGTTTGTTTTGTTTATTTAATGGTTGTGCTTAAAAGTACAAAGTGTTATGGATATTTTTTTATCTTAGTCTTTTTACACATTAAATTATTGTGTTTAATCTTGAATCATCTTTTGTATAGAAGAGAGTGACATTTGGCTCAACCTTTGTTTTTACCATGCTGCAGTAGTAGCAGTAAACTGAATATATTTGTAATTGTTTCTGAATGCATTTTTTAATCTAAAGCAGCCTTTGAATACTTATTGTTGAAAATATTTGCATTGTCTTTTATCATTTTGGAATTGTCCAAGGAAGTAAACACTTTATTGTAGCTTTATCAAGTCCCAGAGGCTGGAATTTATTGGGAGCAATATTATATGCTTTTCCAGCAGTTTACAAGCCTAATTGGATAACAGCTTATGGTTAGATGTAGCAAGCATTATCTAACTGACCAGTTTGCATATTCAAACTGCAAAACTAACAATGTGGCTTGTTCAACTCTGTGATTTAGTCAGACCCAGTAGTCAGGAATACAGCGTGAAATGAATATTGTTTTCCTGATAATTCATGGCAAGTACATGAAAAAAGCTACTGTTTAGCTCTTGTTGTCCCCTTGAATATTTTTTTGAAAAAGAAGTGTGCACTAATCAAATATCAAAAGTAAATTTATTTATTTTTGTTTTCTGTTTTTAACTCATCTAGGCCCAGGACATCCAATGAAGCCGCACAGAATAGCCCTGACACATTGTTTGGTTCTGCACTATGGGCTTTACAAGAGCATGCAGGTATACTGTTAAAGGTTCACAAGTATTCCAGGTCTTTGGATAACTTTGCATAGCAATAAAACCACTTTGTTGAGGAGGAAATTTCATAATATGGGTATATCTTGTTCCATGATGGTATCATTGAAAATGGCTAGAAAGTAACAAACAGTTACAGGGTTCTCAGGGACCTGAGCTTCTGGATCAAATTTGCATGAATTTCACAAAGGACACACTGCATCCCAGACACACACCTCATTGTACCCCAGGATGTGTCCCTTTTTCATATTCTGGTCAGCCAGGGACATTCTGCACAAAAATAGCTAAGGCTACACTTGGGTAAACAGGCATGAACCCAGTATGACTAATTAACAGTTAATCCTTATCATTGCAGTTATCTTGTAAAAAGGGCTGCCCCTCGGATATACCTCAAAGAAACAATGTTCGAATGAGTGTGTATGTAAGCACCTGGAACGTATTGGCAAATAAATGATGACATATTTTGTTTTATTGATATTTAAATAAAATTGGTGAAGATACGAATATAAATCATAAATGTATTCAAAGCTTTCCCAGTGTCTGATTTGGACAGTATTGTCAAGTCCTCACTAGGTCATAGTGATAATAACTGATTTAAGTATGTGTGACTTTTACATGACACAAAAGCACGAATAGAAACTTTTTAATAGAGTGCAGAAAAATACATTGAGTTGAAAAAAAAGAGTTGGTAAAACCTTTTCTCATTTTTTGGGAATCAGACTTGTGATGAAAAAGAAGAAACAAAAGGAATAAAAAGCAAAAAACATCAGAAAGTGAAAGTTCCATTCGATTGTTGATATTTGGGTAAAGTACCTAAGGTGTGTGTGAATTCATATTGAAAGCAGTTAAAATCTGCAATCTCACGCTACATGTATTTAGGTACCATACATGTGGCAACAGTTTTTTGTCTACAATGCCCATGTTATATCTCACCTTATTTCCTTAGTCAACTTGTAAGGCATTTAACACTGTTTACTAATTAACATATTCCTTCTGAATTAGTTGTTGTTTGCACATGTGATGCTTGGTATATTTTTTTTAATTCCTTCTTTTGTTTAATATAACTTGGTATTTCTTGTTTAAATACTTAGTACTTGGTGGGAATGGAGATGCTATTTTAATTGTAGGGACCGCTCCAGTTGCCTAGTGGTTAGAATGTCTGCCTCGGATGCAGGAGGTCGTAGGTTTGAATCCCTGCTGAGTCATACCAAAGACTTACAGTAAAATGGTACTAACAGCTGCCTTGCTAGGTGCACAGCATTAAGAGGTTAGTGTTAGGACTGGTCGTCCTGGTTTCAGGATAATGTGACTGGGTGGGTCATCATGCTACCTGTCTGTGGCATGATACCCCAGTGTGAGACATCACTATAAACTGTCATACTGCCCCGAGTGGCCGAGTGGTCTAAAGCGCTCTCCGTTACGGATCACTGCCATCTCACCTCTGTCTGCGCCGGTTTGAGTCTCAGATTCAGCCAATGTGGGTATGTGAGAAAGCTTGCCAGTAGCTTCTCGTGGGTCGGTGGTTCTTTCCAGGGGTTTCCCCTGGTTCTTCCTCCACCATTAATACTGGCCGCCATGTATAGCCTATCGTGTGCTGAAAAATGGCGTTAAACCCCACAACAACAACATACTGCAGACATTGTAGCGATATGACTGAATTGTGAAAGCTACGTTAAAAATCCAAATCACACACACACACATTTTAATTGTAGAGAAAACTACACACCATTCCCAGTGATCATTCTTGTGATTGAAACTAACTTGACAATTTTATGGTTGTTGTTTACTGGCTTTTTTTTGTATTCAGTTTTGAGTTAACATTCTATTACTGAAAAATGTTCCTTTGTAGTGTGATTTTATATATAGCTAAGAATTCAGTCCTGATATTATTCATTTACAATCAACAAATGGGGACAGATCAACGTTTGACCCAGCAGTATAAGCAGGTTCATGAGTTACCTGGGTGAGAGTTATCTGGGTGAGTGGTGTAGTATGCAGCAAGTTATAATTGGTTTGATCCTTTCCTTTAGCTAAAGTTGTCCACCCAAACCAACTGTTACATGTTATGTAGTTTTCCAAGTTCTTCAACAGTCCAATAAAAAACTGTAATACAAGATCATAGGCATTAAGCGTGACAGGCAAGAGATGAAAGGTACTTAATCATAGGCATTAAGTGTGACAGGCGAGAGATGAAAGGTACTTAATCATAGGCATTAAGTGTGACAGGCAAGAGATGAAATGTACTTAATCATAGGCATTAAGTATGACAGGCAAGAGATGAAAGGTACTTAATCATAGGCATTAAATGTGACAGGCGAGATATGAAAGGTACCTAATCATAGGCATTAAGTGTGACAGGCGAGAGATGAAAGGTACTTAATCATAGGCATTAAGTGTGATAGACGAGAGATGAAAGGTACTTAATCATAGGCATTAAGTGTGACAGGCGAGAGATGAAAGGTACTTAATCATAGGCATTAAGCGTGACAGGCAGGAGACGAAAGGTACTTAATCATAGGCATTAAATGTGACAGGCAAGAGATGAAAGGTACTTAATCATAGGCATTAAGTGTGACAGGCGAGATATGAAAGGTACTTAATCATAGGCATTAAGCGTGACAGGCAAGAGATGAAAGGTACTTAATCATAGGCATTAAGCGTGACAGGCAAGAGATGAAAGGTACTTAATCAGATAATTTGTAGCCATCACAAGTGGATTAGTTTGGTCTTGTACTGATAGCAAAAAACAAGTGAATTCACAATTCATGAATGTGTTTTTTGTCTGGTGAAACTGATACTACAGGACAGGTTTTAAAAATAGACTCGACAGGACAAGTTTTAAAAACAGACTTGACAGGACAAGTTTTTAAAGCAGACTTTAGACTTAACAAGATAAGTTTTAAAAGTGCAAATTCACCATGAAGAATGCAGCCATCATTGTTTTAGAAAGAAAAAAAATACTTTAGAAAACCTCTTTTGAAACTGATTATTGCATGAGATTTTCATATTTAAGCGAAATGTAGCAAATTGTGTGAATTTAATGAATATTTTTGTCTCTGGTGTATTGTTAACTTTGAGTTCCAACCAGTAATAGATTGAATATTTTGTATCATGTCAACAAGCTTCAGTTTTCATTGGGAACTGGAGGAGAAGTTTTAAAACAGAAGTTTCTTTCTAATTTATGTTTCTTTGTTTTATTGTAGATCTATCGTCCATACCGGGCATCTGCCCATGATATGTGTCGATTTCACTCAGATGATTACATTGACTTCCTAATGCGAGTTTCACCCCAGAATGTACAGAATTTTACCAAGCAACTTGGCATGTTTAATGTGGGAGATGACTGGTACGTAACTTTGGTTGGTTTCATGGTTTCAACACATTAGATAGTTTTGATGTTTTGTTTCTCAGTCAATTAAGTTACAATAAATGCATATTTTATGTAAGTATTATAATTGCAGGATCGTGGCATATTTCTGTTAACTACTCTGGAAAAAATAATAATTATTTGCCTTATATATATGATTATTAGTCAGATCCTCTTGCAAACAACATAGACCCAGACCTGCTGTAATATAATGCACTGGCAAATCAGGGTTTGTGTTGTTTCTTTAACTGAATATTCCTAACAAACTACATAGACCTAGATCTGCTGTAATATAATGCACTGGCAAATCAGGGTTTGTGTTGTTTCTTTAACTGAATATTCCTAACAAACTACATAGACCCAGATCTGCTGGTGCATGATGTGATAGCAGTCCTGGATATATGCAGTTTGGTATGACTAACAAGTGAGTATATATGGTACGTACAGTGAATAGTTAAAAATAATAGGTAATTTTTGTGTGGTCACAGTATCACATTTCCAGTCTTATGATATTCTGTTGCTGATTTAATTTCATAATACCATTTATCAGACATTAGTCCCTGCATTTACCATATATAACTGCAAACAATAAAAGATCCTGACCTGATGTAGTAAAATGCACATGCAGATCAGGGTCTGTGTCATTTGTTCTACTGATTACTCTTAAGAAACTGCACAGACCCAAATCTTCTGCCACATTGTACGATGGCAGATCTGGGTCTGTGTCATTTGTTCTACTGATTACTCTTAAGAAACTGCACAGACCCAAATCTTCTGCCACATTGTACGATGGCAGATCTGGGTCTATGTCATTTGTTCTAATGATTACTCTTAAGAAACTGCACAGACCCAAATCTTCTGCCACATTGTACGATGGCAGATCTGGGTCTGTGTCATTTGTTCTACTGATTACTCTTAAGAAACTGCACAGACCCAAATCTTCTGCCACATTGTACGATGGCAGATCTGGGTCTGTGTCATTTGTTCTACTGATTACTCTTAAGAAACTGCACAGACCCAAATCTTCTGCCACACTGTACGATGGCAGATCTGGGTCTGTGTCATTTGTTCTAATGATTACTCTTAAGAAACTGCACATACCGAAATCTTTGGCCACATTGTACTATGGCAGATCTGGGTCTGTGTCATTTGTTCTACTGATTACTCTTAAGAAACTGCACAGACCCAAATCTTCTGCCACATTGTACGATGGCAGATCTGGGTCTGTGTCATTTGTTCTACTGATTACTCTTAAGAAACTGCACAGACCCAAATCTTCTGCCACATTGTACGATGGCAGATCTGGGTCTGTGTCATTTGTTCTACTGATTACTCTTAAGAAACTGCACAGACCCAAATCTGCTGGTGCATTCTACGATGACAGATCTGGGTCTGTGTCATTTGTTCTACTGATTACTCTTAAGAAACTGCACAGACCCAAATCTTCTGCCACACTGTACGATGGCAGATCTGGGTCTGTGTCATTTGTTCTACTGATTACTCTTAAGAAACTGCACAGACCCTAATCTTCTGCCACATTGTACGATGGCAGATCTAGGTCTATGTCATTTGTTCTACTGATTACTCTTAAGAAACTGCACAGACCCATATCTTCTGCCACATTGTACGATGGCAGATCTGGGTCTGTGTCATTTGTTCTACTGATTACTCTTAAGAAACTGCACAGACCCAAATCTTCTGCCACATTGTACGATGGCAGATCTAGGTCTGTGTCATTTGTTCTACTGATTACTCTTAAGAAACTGCACATACCGAAATCTTCTGGTGCAGTGTATGATGGCAGATCTGGGTCTGTGTCATTTGTTCTACTGATTACTCTTAAGAAACTGCACATACCCAAATCTGCTGGTGCATTGTATGATGGCAGATCTGGGTCTGTGTCATTTGTTCTACTGATTACTCTTAAGAAACTGCACAGACCCAAATCTTCTGCCACATTGTACGATGGCAGATCTAGGTCTGTGTCATTTGTTCTACTGATTACTCTTAAGAAACTGCACAGACCCAAATCTTCTGCCACATTGTACGATGGCAGATCTGGGTCTGTGTCATTTGTTCTACTGATTACTCTTAAGAAACTGCACAGACCCAAATCTGCTGGTGCATTCTACGATGACAGATCTGGGTCTGTGTCATTTGTTCTACTGATTACTCTTAAGAAACTGCACAGACCCAAATCTTCTGCCACACTGTACGATGGCAGATCTGGGTCTGTGTCATTTGTTCTACTGATTACTCTTAAGAAACTGCACAGACCCTAATCTTCTGCCACATTGTACGATGGCAGATCTAGGTCTATGTCATTTGTTCTACTGATTACTCTTAAGAAACTGCACAGACCCATATCTTCTGCCACATTGTACGATGGCAGATCTGGGTCTGTGTCATTTGTTCTACTGATTACTCTTAAGAAACTGCACAGACCCAAATCTTCTGCCACATTGTACGATGGCAGATCTAGGTCTGTGTCATTTGTTCTACTGATTACTCTTAAGAAACTGCACATACCGAAATCTTCTGGTGCAGTGTATGATGGCAGATCTGGGTCTGTGTCATTTGTTCTACTGATTACTCTTAAGAAACTGCACATACCCAAATCTGCTGGTGCATTGTATGATGGCAGATCTGGGTCTGTGTCATTTGTTCTACTGATTACTCTTAAGAAACTGCACAGACCCAAATCTTCTGGTGCAGTGTATGATGGCAGATCTGGGTCTGTGTCATTTGTTCTACTGATTACTCTTAAGAAACTGCACAGACCCAAATCTTCTGCCACATTGTACGATGGCAGATCTAGGTCTATGTCATTTGTTCTACTGATTACTCTTAAGAAACTGCACATACCGAAATCTTTGGCCACATTGTACGATGGCAGATCTGGGTCTGTGTCATTTGTTCTACTGATTACTCTTAAGAAACTGCACATACCGAAATCTTTGGCCACATTGTACGATGGCAGATCTGGGTCTGTGTCATTTGTTCTACTGATTACTCTTAAGAAACTGCACATACCGAAATCTTCTGCCACATTGTACGATGGCAGATCTGGGTCTGTGTCATTTGTTCTACTGATTACTCTTAAGAAACTGCACAGACCCAAATCTTCTGCCACACTGTACGATGGCAGATCTGGGTCTATGTCATTTGTTCTACTGATTACTCTTAAGAAACTGCACAGACCCAAACCTTCTGCCACACTGTACGATGGCAGATCTGGGTCTGTGTCATTTGTTCTACTGATTACTCTTAAGAAACTGCACATACCCAAATCTGCTGGTGCATTATGTAGCGGCAGATCTGCATCTGTGCAGTTTGCAGTTGGACTAGTTTTATAAGTGAATATATTTTTATTACTTTTTTATGGCTATTTTATTTTCCTGAAAGACTTAATTATATAATGAAAATAACCTGTTATCCATTGCCTGGCATTATTGCATTAACAAAGATGATTTTATGTCCATACATTTGTTTTTGTTCATTTGTGGCCTGTTGTAATGCACATATCCTGTTTGTGTTTTGGGTAACTATGCTTTTTTAATTACTGTTGTCAGAATGCAGATGTTTCCACAGATGAGCAATCTCAAACCCACATGGGACTCATGTTAATTTTCATTATGGTTGCATTGGCCCTTACTGACCTTGTATCATTATCTTATCAATACTACTATGAGAACATATTTCCATGGAGAATAAATATTTACTGATAGGAATCTTCATTGAGATTAATTAAATTAAGGTCACTATTGGAATTTTTGGGTGGCTGACAGTATTTTTTACTTCAAAGAAGATCTGCACTTTTTCGGTCCTTATATTTTGTGTCTTTTTCAGTCCTGTGTTCGATGGCTTGTTTGACTTCTGTTCCATGTATACAGGAGCATCATTGGAAGGAGCCATTAAACTGAATAATCAGGTATATAGGAAATTGACAAAAAGAAACTTGATATTACAAGTTTCATGTGGTGTATAATGATTTACAGTGTTCTTCCTAAAACTAAGAACCACTTGTCAATGATAGAATATCCATTTTAATATAAAGATTCAGTGCAAAATATCTCACTGGATCCAGGTTAGAAAATGCAATTTTAAGACTGTGTGTTAAGTAGTGCCCTTTAGTCAAGATTCCTAAGAATGACAGTTGAATAGACTGACAAATGATAGCATCTCAGTCTGAAAATGATAGCATCTCAGTCTGAAACCTCATTGAGAACTAATCCTAGTAATGTAATTGGCTTCTCTTGCACATGTTGTCATTGTTGAATTCATTATTCTGCCAATTAGGACGTTTACATTGGTTTACATTGGTTTCCCTTTATCTGTGATTATTATGTTCAGATCTATTTGGCTATTTATTTTCAAGATACCGGAAATGATATAAGAAGAAGCATAATTTCTAGAATGTTCTCTGCTGGATCGCATTTCAATACTAATACACTCACGTAAACTTATGAAACACTGTATAGTCAGAAACATTCATATATTCTGGATTTGTCTAAAAAACTGATTTTTGACTGACAATAAATCAGACATTTGAAGTTTCTAATAAGAAACTTTTATTTAGGCTTGCAAAATATAATAACTGAAATTTATACACAGGTGTTAACCTTGTAGTGTACTTTTGATGAATATAGCAACAAATGTAAAACTGCCTCTACTAGGTTTGGGAACAAACCATTTGATAATTTGAAAATATGCCCGGGAGTGATTGAAATATGCCTGGGATTGATTGAAATATGTCTGGGATTGATTGAAAGATATGTTGATAACTCTGACTTAGCACTACTGACAGCAAAAACAGGGAGGAGCATGATTGATTATAACATCAAAGAGACCTGCCATAAGTCTTAAGAAAATTACCCTTAAAATACATACTTACAGCATACTAGCAAAAACTATGGGAAAATGATCATTGCCGAAGTATCCGGATAATTGGTTCATATGTGTTTTATTTGGATTTGGGTTTCCTCTTAGATTTATTAAAATTAGTCAGGGAACCAGACTAACTTTACAGCAGCACCCCAGACGCTTTAAACTGCACCTATTTGTTCATGTGAAGCATCTGCATGATCAAACTGTTGATCATAGAAGTTTTTTAAATGGTGTCCAGAAAGTGATGTTTAAGACAAAAGGGAAAATAAGTTTCCAGAAAAGTGTTAATAATCAACACAGAAGAATAAAAAGGAGTATTCAGATTCTTGTGAATAAAAGCTGGAAAGGTCACAATTAGGTTTATTGGATGTCATGTGCCAATTTGAATATGTCTCGTGGCGGGAAATTTGATTGCCATCGTCATGTGAAATGGAAAAGAATTTCCAAGAATTATGTAAAGATGAGAGATAGCAACAAGCCATTGAGCTGCATAGGGTTTGGAACTAGAGTTTGTGCAACTGTACTAGTGGTAAATAAAGTCTATGCCTACTTTACAAACTTTTCAGTTGAACATAATGTTTATCATTGATGCTTCAAACTTTTAATTATGTTTTCCAGCTTTACAATAGCAGTTAGTGATATTTTGTTCCACCTTACTGAAAATGGAAAAAAAATCAACAGCCTTACTGAGACGGATTCATCAGGGTTGGCATCAAATCCCTCCACCCCTACAAGTTAAATGGTTCTGTCCAAGCCATGTTGAACTACAGGACATGTAACATTAGCATTATAACAGTGTATCCCCCAGGGGTGTAAAACTGAGGGTAAATAAAAAAACCTTGGTGTCAGAACTAGGGGTCAAATAAAAAATGTGGGGGTCAAAAACATACTGAAAAATTTTCATCCGACTCGTACTTTTTGGGCTTGAAATAGGATATTGCAACTTGCACAACGTACTCTCTCTCTCTCTCTCTCTCTCTCTCTCTCTCTCTCTCTCTAAATATACAAATAAACCAACATGCACAATTAACAAACAAATGCATTGTTCATTCAAAGAATAATTTTATTAGTTCATTTTTCTTTTAAAATCGTACTTTTAACAGTCTCCTTATAATATTTTTGAAGCAATATTATAGACCAACATGTTACATACAAGCCAATACAAAAAGCCTATAAATGTTTTTAACTGAATGGCCGTCAGTTTACTGCCTGTCATAAAATGTGTACTATCATCGGTTTCATTGTACTTTGTCCTAGAACAAATTTATCCAAAAATCAAGGAGGCTAATGATTCATCTTGTTTTTAATAAGTTACACTTGAACTTTACGGTCTTTCTTTTATTGCAGCAAAGTTAAAAACCAACAAAATCTGCAATGACTCCCTGACTGTGTAATCCAAATAAACACATTTGTCTCGGCAAGTTTACTGATTTCCTTGTTGTGAAAGAATGTCTTGGGTTATAATGTGTTCTCCAGATATCTTGTGGCGACCGAGGGCAGATTTGTTAAAATTCTTAAACTCTGCATGAAAGGATTTATCACTTTTGCCGTCTTCGCAATCACGCTATCAGAAGTCACACCGGTAATCCTAATGGATGTGCCATAGTCCATTCAAGGGAATTATTTTCTCCATTTTTCATTAGAGTTAGATCCACCATTACTTTTGTGTTCTGCTTCCTTCACTTTCTTCGCTAATGATTTTTAGTGCACGACATTTTAATCTGGAGATCACTTTCTAGTGCAACAAGCATTGAGGTTAAACATCAAGATGACATCTTGCTGAGCTCAATGGAAATCGCGTGAGAGCTCGCGAGATTAGGGGAAGCTACTCCGTCATAACATTGCCTATGCTAGTCTGGTTCCTTATTTCATATGTTCCCTGCGTTCCACTCCGCTATAGGAATAGAGGAGCCCAACACAGGGAGTAAACAAAGCGGGGAACCAGTCAATTCCTATGTTTGAAGTATACACGATGCCACCCTTCGTTCAACGCATTGGATATTAAATAAATCCTGATCTCATTATGCGAATCCCTTGCGTAAAAAAAACGCACAGCAACAAAATGTGTGCGTCAGATTTCTCCAGCGTGCATCCCTGACACACAAATGTGCGTAAAGGGAAACACTGGCATTATAATGACAAGTAGCCTGTGTATATCCATGTGATCTGAAGCTGATGTCTGCATTTCTGACTTCATTTTAAGGAAATAAAAATGATGGACGCACATTTTTAGCATATTGGTATAGCACAGAAGCTTGACATTAATGTAAGTATTTTGTGGAATATAGTCACATGATTGCTTCAAAACGTGCATGAAAGATTGCTTCAAAAGGTGCCTGAAAGACATTATGGTGGGATATATTTGACTTTCAGAAGTAAGATGACAGGGAGGGTGCAGGTGATACATGTATGTGGCAGTGGCCAAACCTGACAAGTGCCCCACAACAGCCAATTGACCTCCCAGGTCTACTGCAGTATAGTCTTGTATACAGCATCTCATTCAGCTTATTTAGGGATGGACGTTGGATATAGAGTTTATTGTTTATCAAATAAATGACTGATTTAAACAATGGCATTGTTTGGTGCACAAATGATGATGCAGTTGATTGAGTATGCATCGGTGACTTATTGATCAGTTGAACATGATGAGAATTATTAGTGTTATTATTCATGGCCAATTAGATTTATAATTATCAGCAAAAAATTTAGGCTCATTTACTTTGACAGTTGAACTTTTCAGTAATTTAGAAATCAGTTGGGGAAATTACTGAATAGGTTCTATTGATTTTTGAGCCTTGCTGTGGTCATTTAGGAGCCTTTAATGTGGCCATTTTGGAGCCTTGCTGTGGTCATTTGGTTGTCTTGTTGTGGCCATTTGGGAGCTTTGTTGTGGCCATATTATATCTTAATTTGTGTTAAAATGAAGCATGTTATAGCAGGACATATGACATGTTTTGTTTATAACCAACATACCTACACACATGTAGATAGTATTTGTTTTATACTTCATGCTATATTGCAATTTATTCCCTCACCCTTGACACAAGTGCGTGTTGCACCTCACCCCCCATAACATGTATTCATCAAAGTTTGATTGTCAGTTTTTACTGGTAGTTTATTCCCCCCCCCCAAAAAAAAGTGTATTCATCAAAGTTTCGATTATTCTTTATACTTTGGTTCAGTTTATGATGTGATTGACAGTGTTTTGTTTATCCCAACCCCACTGCAAGACAGTACACATATTCATTAAATTTCATTATTTTCACTATATTATGATTCAGTGTATAATAATAATAATAATAATAATAATAATGAGGACTTTGTATAGCGCCTAATCTTCAGAAGCTCTAAGCGCTTTACAACATTAGACAACACCTATAACAGAGTTTAATTTTTTTCAAAATTTTAATTGCAAATAGTCCTCAAAACAGAGTTACTTGTGAATGGTGAATGAAAAATAAGGTACATTATTCGATAAGGTTCAACTGGAATACTCGGGTACTAAATATTGATGCCCTACTCCTATATATATAATTGATGTTCATTTCAGCACTGTGACATAGCCATCAACTGGTCAGGAGGTCTACATCATGCCAAGAAGTTTGAGGTATGTGTATCTGCTATTAGGTCTGTGTATCTGCTATTAGGTCTCTAAATGTTTACTTGTTTGCTTGTCCTTTGAAACACAACAAACATGTGCCTCTTTGTTTTTGTCTCACTAGTGAATGGTTTGACACATCTACCACTCTTTTGGTGGATGTAGTGACAAATCTTTTGACAGCTTGAAGATTCTGTGTTCAAGTTTTGTTTTCAATCAATTTGATTGAAGTATTTCATTGCCCAGTTTGCTGGGTAGACCATCCATTCTGTGAAATTATTGTGTAAAGACGAAACAGACGTGATACTGTCTGTTATTGCTTATGTTCTTTAGGTTCTTATGGGTTGTGGCATGCAATGTCATATGAGATTGAGACTTTTAATCCATTTAATGTGCTTTGTGTTCTAGGTAGACTTGCAAAATTACGTTAGTTTTCATCTCTGCTCGTGTGATGGATATGGGAGGTGGAAGAAAAATAAGAAGCTGTTTAGACTTTCTGCCATGATTTCTGGCTTGTGCTTTCATAAGTAAATAAAAACCTGATGGCTTGGATACTTTTAAGAGTACAGTGTAACCCCGCTATAACACGTGGTTGGGGTCCATAGAAACCGAACTGTGTTATAACCAGCCAAGTCAGTTAGCTGAAGAAAATGATGGATGTACCAAACAAAGATGGTTGGGGGGAGGGGGGGTAATAAAACTGAGTGCAAACATTAGTGCTTTTGATTAAATATTTTACAAAACTAGTCCGAAATACACTTGACAACTTACATTTGTGTAGTACAGTCCATAATGCATTAAGTACTGTAGATGTATATGAAAGATGCATGAATTTGGGTATGTATCATATGTTATAAAATTCATGTATCATATGTTATAAAATTCATGTATCATATGTTATAAAATTCACGTATCATATGTTATAAAATTCATGTATCAGTTGTTATAAAATTCATGTATGATATGTTATAAAATTCATGTATCATATGTTATAAAATTCATGTATCATATGTTATAAAATTCATGTATCATACGTTATAAAATTCATGTATCATACGTTATAAAATTCATGTATCCGTTGTTATAAAATTCATGTATCCGTTGTTATAAAATTCATGTATCATATGTTATAAAATTCATGTATCATATGTTATAAAATTCATGTATCATTCGTTATAAAATTCATGTATCAGTTGTTATAGCTATCATGTATCATATGTTATAAAATTCATGTATCATATGTTATAAAATTCATGTATCATATGTTATAAAATTCATGTATCAGTTACATCCAGTTAGAAAACAACAAAAAACGGTAGTCCTCGTTTGATCTAAATCCCATTATCAACAAACATGTGCCACAATTCACTATGATATTGCTGCCAGTAGCACATGGCTATAGTTGTTTACATGTATATATATTTAAATTGGCCTAGATTTTGGTCAGCTGGAGACAGCTGTCATCTTGCCACGGCTACCCGGGGGATGCGACCATTCTTAGGAAAATGAAACCATGTGAACAAATTAGAAAGTAACTTGATGGCCAGATCTCTATGGTTTCAAAAGATTGGAAATTTAATTTGCATTTTATGCTGCCATTTGTTGCGATCATAAACATAAACATTTTTCCTGCAAAAAGGAACCTTTAATGGCATAGTAAACATCCTCTGGTCACTTTGGAAAATGCAACAATCCATCAGATTCCATTGCATTTATTTATTACATTGCATTTATTTTAGTTTGGTGCTGACTTCCTTTGATGAAAGATGCTTTTTCTTTTAACATTGTTGTCACCTTGCTTTGATGAAGGGTGCATTTGTTATTGAAATTGCTGCTATAGAACAACTTAGGAAGATCAAACAAATGCCCATTTGTTATTCAGGCAGCAGCATCAAATAATTATAGAACATTGATTGAGACTGAATGTTTGTTTTTTGCTTAGTATTTATACAATACAGTCGGTGCTTCAAACATAATCAGTTTTCTTTGAAGTATCAACAAAAACTATTTTTGTCTGAATACGTTTAAAAAATAAAATTAGTTGTCATTTGGTTGATTATAGTCATTCCTGTTCCTGCCTTCAAAGGTTGGTTGATTGTAGCTAGTCCGGTAGCATGACTATTTGAGTGGATCACAGCATACAGCAAGCCAGATGTCAACATAAGTGTATTATGATATAACAATGGATTGTTCAGATGGTTTGTCAATATGAACTAAAGATTTGTTTATCCAACAATAGATAGACTCCAGTGCATTTGAACTTCTTTACTCCAAACCTTTGATTGTATGTCAAGTTTAAAAAGCCAATAATGTTATCACCCCCCACCACCAAAAGAAAATTTCATGAAATTTGCAACATTGGCAAAGCTAAGCACATTTCCTCAGTAAACTATTTATAATATTTTTCATACTTTTAAGAAGAATTTTTTTTTTCTTGTGTACGGGAAAAATACATATATATTTACGAAATTTCAGGAGCCACAACATGATCATCTTAAATTCAAACACAATTAAACTTTTACACATTTGTATATTTTCTAATTTTAAGATGATATTTTTTTTGGAGTATGAGAAAAATATGTGCATATGAAATTTGTTGAGCCACACCACAATCATGTTATATCTGAATTCATGTTATAATGGAGCATGCTACAGAGGGGTCACACTGTATGTTTCGATGTTTGCACAGAGTATTCATGTTATAATGGAGCATTCTACAGAGGGGTCACACTGTATGTTGGGATGTTTGCACAGAGTATTCATGTTATAATGGAGCATGCTACAGAGGGGTCACACTGTATGTTGGGATGTTTGCACAGAGTATTCATGTTATAATGGAGCATGCTACAGAGGGGTCACATTGTATGTTGGGATGTTTGCACAGAGTATTCATGTTATAATGGAGCATGCTACAGAGGGGTCACACTGTATGTTGGGATGTTTGCACAGAGTATTCATGTTATAATGGAGCATGCTACAGAGGGGTCACACTGTATGTTTCGATGTTTGCACAGAGTATTCATGTTATAATGGAGCATTCTACAGAGGGGTCACACTGTATGTTGGGATGTTTGCACAGAGTATTCATGTTATAATGGAGCATGCTACAGAGGGGTCACACTGTATGTTGGGATGTTTCCACAGAGTATTCATGTTATAATGGAGCATGCTACAGAGGGGTCACACTGTATGTTGGGATGTTTGCACAGAGTATTCATCATCATCATCTTTGCATAATTATGTTGACTGAGAGTGTATATCACATCTTTCCAGTTTGGTTAACAATGGAACATGGAAACAAAAAATTTGTTCGTTGGCAGAAACAGGAAAAAATATGTTTGTCTGAGAAACGTTTGTTGTATGCATTGGGAATAAGTTTCTTTACATTGCACATATTTGCATGTTAATCAGGAAAACACTTAATTTGAAGCTCCTGACTTGCCAAGTTTGTATATCGTTGCATGTAAAATTTGGGTTTTTAGCTCTACTGGCCTTAGATCAGAAGAGCTTATGGAATGACGTGTTTTCTGTCATCTGATGTCCCTTTGTAAGCACAAGTTATTACTTTTCTGCCTAAGCTACAAGGAGATTTCCATGAAACTTTAGGCACACATTCATCCCTAACTGAAAATGGTACTGCTCAGACATCCAATATGGCCATCACAGCAGCCATCTTGCAAATCTTGTTTTTGATATTCAATGGATGGTTGTATCAAAATGCTGTTTTCACTATAAAAAAAACATGATGTCTAGTTTATCATAAATGAAAATGGTGTTGATATAACGTCAGTATCACCACCACAGCAGCTGTCTTGAAAACCTTGCTATTGCTACTTTTCCTGTGCAGAAAGTCATAGCAGCATGGGGTTTTCACTGGGAAACTTCTTAAGGTGTCTACTTGGTCATAAATAAAAATTGTCCTGATCTGATATCCGATATTACTGTGACAGTGGCCATTTTGGAAATCATATCACTACTCTGTCTGGATGGAAAGTCATATCAACTTTGGGCTTTTTACCAGAAGACTTCTTATGCTGTCTGGTTAAATTGAAATGAAAACTGTGCTGATCTGAAATCCAGTATGGCCATCATGATAGACATCTTGAAAATCTTGTAATTGCTTCTCCTCCTACTGACATGTTTTTTTTTACCAGAACCTAATTATGATGTATAGTTGGTCACAAATAAAGAAAATGTCTTATCCTGAATTTCACGAAATTTTTTAAAGTCAGTAGAGCTTTGGTCCAATCAAGGGACACTTGTTATTAGTGAATATATTGTTCATTAGGAAAGATATTTCAAAACATTTCATGTATTTTATTCTTGGTATATTTTTTTCATTTCCAGGCATCTGGCTTCTGCTATGTGAATGATATTGTTATAGCAGTTTTAGAGCTTCTAAAGTGAGTACTTGTGATATTGTTATATCAGGTCTAGAACTTCTAAAGTGAGTACATGTGATATTGTTATAGCAGTTCTAGATCTTCCAAAGTACATTTGATATTGTTATATCAGTTTTGTAGCTTCTAAAGTGAGTACATGTGATATTGTTATATCAGTTTTGTAGCTTCTAAAGTGAGTACATGTGATATTGTTATAGCAGGTCTAGAACTTTTAAAGTGAGTACATGTGATACATGTGATATCAGTTCTAGAACTTCTAAAGTGAGTACATGTGATATTGTTATAGCAGGTCTAGAACTTCTAAAGTGAGTACATGTGATATTGTTATATCAGTTTTGTAGTTTCTAAAGTGAGTACATGTGATATTGTTATAGCAGTTCTAGAATTTCTAAAGTGAGTACATGTGATACATGTGATATCAGTTCTAGAACTTCTAAAGTGAGTACAAGTGATATTGTTATATCAGTTCTAGAATTTCTAAAGTGAGTACATGTGATATTGTTATATCAGTTCTAGAATTTCTAAAGTGAGTACATGTGATACATGTGATATCAGTTCTAGAACTTCTAAAGTGAGTACATGTGATACATGTGATATCAGTTCTAGAATTTCTAAAGTGAGTACATGTGATATTGTTACATCAGTTCTAGAATTTCTAAAGTGAGTACATGTGATACATGTGATATCAGTTCTAGAACTTCTAAAGTGAGTACATGTGATATTGTTATATCAGTTTTGTAGTTTCTAAAGTGAGTACATGTGATATTGTTATAGCAGTTCTAGAATTTCTAAAGTGAGTACATGTGATACATGTGATATCAGTTCTAGAACTTCTAAAGTGAGCACATGTGATATTCAGTTGTTTTTCTTAAGAGTCACATTCCTTTAAATGTTTCAAGAACAGTAAGATAACAGGATTTAATTTTATAATTTTAAAACATTTAATGACAAAGCTTAATGCAAAACTAAAACTTAAACATTTGCTTAGACTATGCATAACAAATACGATAGATATCAATTGTGTAAGAAAAATATTAAACTCTATGCTGCCTTGTCACTTATGTTCATCATAACTGGAGTGAAGAGTCGTAACAAATTCACTCACAGTTTTAACAATTGCATATGCCAGTCATTCTCAGGTTATATGAAACAGGAAATGTTATGTAGAGAAGCATAGACAATATAATCTGTAAACCTTTCGTTTAATTGAAAGAAGATCTGATGAATAATTACAGTAATTTTTCTATTTGTCAGGCATCATCCCAGGGTGTTGTACATAGACATTGATATTCACCATGGAGATGGGGTTCAGGAGGCCTTTTACCTTACTGACCGAGTTATGACTGTATCCTTCCATAAATATGGGAACTACTTTTTTCCTGGAACAGGTAATATTTTGTTTAATTTCTCCTTATTAAACAATTAACATTGATATCATAAGTAGGCATTCTTCAATGAAAGTATCATAGATATTTGGCCAATCTGGGAAGGCCTGTGATTCTTGTATTATGTATCATTGCTTTACTAATTGAGCTACCATGGGTTCCTATGCACAACTAATATGTCATTTTCCAGTGGCCACAAAATTAGAAACTTGGAATTTATGCATGTATAATGTACATCCAACATTCTGATACAAACCTGTTTATGGTGAAAAAGTGGTATTTATTTTGCACAATAGATACTTCTTTTGGAGGCCTGCACGTGTCACAAATAGTAATGCTCTTGATAACATAACATTCTAGTATCATCACATGAGTGTGCAGCTAATCCTTGAGATGCTCACCTTTTTTAGAGCTAGATCAGCTGTGTGAAATCTATGTGAACATACTGGATTTTGTTTATATGTCATGTAAAAATGAAATTAATGACATGAAGGGAGGTAATTCATTCAGCAGACAGTCTCTTTTTTCAGTGTTGCAATTTTAGGGTTGTATCTAGCATAATCATGTGTGAAAATCCTGCTAAAATTGAAGGATTGGACTAGAATTTTCATGAATCATGTGTGAAAATCCTGCTAAAATTGAAGGATTGGACTAGAATTTTCATGAATCATGTGTGAAAATCCTGCTAAAATTGAAGGATTGGACTAGAATTTTCATGAATCATGTGTGAAAATCCTGCTAAAATTGAAGGATTGGACCTGAATTTTCATGAATCATGTGTGAAAATCCTGCTAAAATTGAAGGATTGGACTTGAATTTTCATGAATCATGTGTGAAAATCCTGCTAAAATTGAAGGAGTGGACTAGAATTTTCATGAATCTTGTGTGAAAATCCTGCTAAAATTGAAGGATTGGACTAGAATTTTCATTAATCATGTGCACTTTGTTTCCAAGAAATGTGGAAATTACCTGTTTTGGTTCTGTACAGTTTTGCTGTTGTGATCTTTCAGTTGGTTGAAGAGTGAAAGTGGATAGGAATGCTGAATTTGGTTGAACTGCAATTTACATTTATGTATTAAAATGAATATATCTAATCAGATTAGGTTGTATGTGATTAATCATATTTAATTCATTAAAGAAATTGCATCCTGTGTTCAACCAATTTAATTATTCCTTGAGCACCATCGCTCTTCAAACAAGTGAAATGGTGGTCAACAGAATTTTAAACAGTGCAGTTTTAAGAGCATGCCTAGATTTGCTCGATAAGGGAAACAACAACAGGGTAAATATAGAATGAAAAAAGCCATCAGACTCTAAGCTGTGCAACATGTCATTATGGTCTGCCAACTGTGATATTCTTGAAAATTTGGCCTCCAGTTTTCCTTTTGTTGCCGTCGGAAAAGAGCTGCTCAGTGCTGATTGTTATGGCGGTAAGACGTAACCCCCCCCCCCTACATATATTTGAATTGACACCTTGTATTATCAGACTACCTTCATGTTGCCAGCAGATCTTAATCTCTGCCATTTTGTTCTTTTGATGAATTTCAATAATCACCGTAGACTCTAATGATGGTAATTCAGGCATATCTTACATGATGTTTAGCTGCATGTTGACTCTTTGTTTTACTTTCAAAGAACAAGTCTGTACTACATGTATTGCTGGAAATTCTTCATTTCATTTGTACTTTAATGTGACAGAAAAGTTTAAATATTCAATACTGTTTCAGTAGTTAAGACTGGACATGTAGCTGAATGCACATTGGAAATGCATCCTGGTTACCATTTTTTTCCTGACAAATGTAAAACGAAACCCCATAGAATGCTTTAAAACATTGATCTAAAGAAAGAGAATATGGATTTTCATTTTCATATTTAAAAAATGGATACATGAGAACACTTATTCTTGTTCTGTGTTAGTTTTCAGTTATTATTTTATGCCCTATTGAGTAGTTCAACTATGAGCAGATTGGTTTCCCTTTATTTCAAGATTGGTTCCCCTGTTTTCAACTTTGGAAGGGTGAGTGAGCTGTGTCACAGATTGACTAAATCATGGATTCAACCCTGCAGATTTTTAAAATTTATTCCCCTGGTGCAACAGTGCAAGAGGTTTATGTAAAAATTGCAAGATTGAAAACAGTTATCATCTTTTGAAATAGCTACCTCTTTCCAAATCTTTATTTGGATTCTGATGGAGAAAAAATTCAACTTGTTTACACAGTTGCATTGTCCTTAACCATTGTCTGCAGACTCCTGTGATATAAAAAAATTTGTCAGTACAAGTGTTACTGTTGGTGACACATGCCTTCAAAAGATGTAAACATTGTGCAAAATAAATACTTTTTCCTAAAGCATTATAAAGTGTGGGAATATAGTTTATTAGAGTATTTTTGGTAAAATATCATCTTGCTCATCTCCTTGTGTAAATTTTGCAGGTGACATGTACGAGTTAGGTGCAGAGAGTGGACGCTATTATTCTGTCAATGTCCCCTTAAAGGAAGGAATAGATGATGCTAGTAAGTAATGTCATATTTTTCTATTTTGTTTACCTCAAAATGATTGTTTTCTGCCACAAAATGAAATTTTTCCTTCTCAGAAGGTATTTTTGTCCTCCACATAAGAAATGTTTTCCACCTCACGAAAATGAGTGACAGCCATCTGCTTCAGCATCAAGACAAGAAAGTTCTGCATACATGCATTTCTTATTTTCATCAAGTTACTGACGTTTGAGAGCTCTAATGGTCACTTTTCTCTTGTTTTTACACAAACCTGAATTCTACTCCATTATTCATTCTTATTCAGTTGTGCCTTTCATATGTTTCAAGTGTACTGTAGTGTGCCACTAGCTTTTTTTTAATGATTTCAATCAGCACATGACACTTGCTTGTTTGGAGTCTTGTCATACAATACATGACATTTGATGTCAGTCAGTTGTTCTATGCAATGCTTGTTTGGGGTCTTGTCATGCAATACATGACACTTGATGACAGTTGTTCTATATAATGCTTGTTTCAGGTCTTGTCATACAATACATGATACTTGATGTCAGTCAGTTGTTCTATGCAATGCTTGTTTGGGGTCTTGTCGTACAATACATGATACTTGATATCAGTCAGTTGTTCTATACAGTGCTTGTTTGGGGTCTTGTCATACAATACATGATACTTGATATCAGTCAGTTGTTCTATACAATGCTTGTTTGGGGTCTTGTCATACAATACATGATACTTGATATCAGTCAGTTCTATGCAATGCTTGTTTTGGGTCTTGTCACACAGTACATGACACTTGATGTCAGTCAGTTGTTCTATACAATGCTTGTTTGGGGTCTTGTCATACAATACATGATACTTGATGTCAGTCATTTGTTCTATACAATGCTTGTTTGGGGTCTTGTCATACAATACATGACACTTGATGTCAGTCAGTTCTATACAATGCCTGTTTGGGGTCCTGTCATACAATACATGACACTTGATGTCAATCAGTTGTTCTATACAATGCTTGTTTGGGGTCTTGTCGTACAATACATGATACTTGATGTCAGTCAGTTGTTCTGTACAATGCTTGTTTGGGGTCTTGTCATACAATACATGACACTTGATGTCAGTCAGTTGTTCTATATAATGCTTGTTTGGGGTCTTCTCATACAATACATGATACTTGATGTCAGTCAGTTGTTCTATACAATGCCTGTTTGGGGTCCTGTCATACAATACATTTTTACTTGATGTCAATCAGTTGTTCTATATAATGCTTGTTTGGGGTCTTGTCATACAATACATGACACTTGATGTCAGTCAGTTGTTCTATATAATGCTTGTTTGGTGTCTTGTCATACAATACATGATACTTGATGTCAGTCAGTTGTTCTGTACAATGCTTGTTTGGGGTCTTGTCATACAATACATGATACTTGATGTAAGTCAGTCGTTCTATACAATGCTTGTTTGGAGTCTTGTCATACAGTACATGACACTTGATGTCAGTCGGTTGTTCTATACAATGCCTGTTTGGGGTCCTGTCATACAATACATGACACTTGATGTCAATCAGTTGTTCTATACAATGCTTGTTTGGGGTCTTGTCGTACAATACATGATACTTGATGTCAGTCAGTTGTTCTGTACAATGCTTGTTTGGGGTCTTGTCATACAATACATGATACTTGATGTAAGTCAGTCGTTCTATACAGTGCTTGTTTGGAGTCTTGTCATACAGTACATGATACTTGATGTAAGTCAGTCGTTCTATACAATGCTTGTTTGGAGTCTTGTCATACAATACATGATACTTGATGTCAGTCAGTTGTTCTATATAATGCTTGTTTGGGGTCTTGTCATACAAGCAATCAGTAAAACTTGTTTTAGATCACTCATGCAGCCAAGTTGTGTGAACATTCTTTTTTTCATAGATTTTGTGTGAAACTAATCAGTAAGGTTGAAATACAGATGAAGTAATGAAGAGTAAATTAGTGTTCATCAATGATTTACCTGAGGGCTTAAGTTCTTTCTCAGTTTTGCAAATGTTTTAATTTATATAACTATGCATGACCTCATCAATTTGCAGCCCTTTGCAGTGTACTGATTAGCTAATCCTTCCGTAATGTGTTTGACTGATGTTACTCAGTTAATCCTTTAGAAATGTTCTGTTTGAATAATGTTACTCTGCTAATCCTTTGGAAATGTTCTGTTTGAATGATGTTACTCCATTAATCCTTTGGAAATGTTCTGTTTAAATGATGTTACTCCATTAATCCTTTGGAAATGTTTGAATGATGTGACTCCCCAAATTCAGGTTCAGATAAGGACTACATATCCCAGAAATGGTGTTATATTTGGAGTTACCCAGTGAATGTTGATTTTACAACTGGTGTATCACTCACAGCTCAGACACCTTCAACATATGGTACTTTAAGGCTGTTTGGGTCTAGGGTCATGTAAACCTTGGTACATCATCTCTGTGCATGAATTCACAAGCATATTGACTAGACCCTGCATTCCTTCCCTAATCACTGATTCAAATACAAACAAAGTAGAGGATAAACCATACAAACTGTATATTGTAGCTTCAGTGAATTTGATTGTGAAATTTGTCATGCACTACTTTGTAACATCATTACCCCAGTGCTTCCTGACTTTTGTCTTCTTCAGATTTAGCTAAATTTTCCTATTCTGCACTAAAGCCTTTATTGAGAAAAGATCACAGCAGATGCAGTTTAAAATGAGCATAATGCAGTTATTAAAACACATGGTTTTATCCAGATGACACTTAAACACCAATTTTACAGTGTTGTGACCGTGACAATATCCCATTCAAGGGAGGTAATCCACCACGAGGAGTATGGTAGCATATTGTATTTCATATTGACTAACACTCATGATAATGACAAGTATTCCTGAGAAACATGGTAATCCAGTCCCAGAGGAACAGAGTGGTCCAGTCCCTGAGGAACATAATAGTCCAGTCCCTGAGGAACATAGTGGTACAGTCCCTGAGGAACATAGTGGTACAGTCCCTGAGGAACATAGTAATCCAGTCCCTGAGGAACATGGTAATTCCGTCCCTGAGGAACAGAGTGGTCCAGTCCCTGAGGAACATGGTAATCCAGTCCCTGAGGAACAGAGTGGTCCAGTCCCTGAGGAACATAATAGTCCAGTCCCTGAGGAACATAGTGGTACAGTCCCTGAGGAACATAGTGGTACAGTCCCTGAGGAACATAGTAATCCAGTCCCTGAGGAACATGGTAATCCAGTCCCTGAGGAACAGAGTGGTCCAGTCCCAGAGGAACATGGTAATCCAGTCCCTGAGAAATATAGTGGTACAGTCCCTGAGGAACATAGTAATCCAGTCCCTGAGAAACATAGTGGTACAGTCCCTGAGGAACATAATAGTACAGTTGCTGAGGGACTTTGTGGTCAAGTGCCTGTGGAACATGATAGTCCAGTTCCTTTTCCATTCTAGTTTTCAGTACATGATATTACCAAATTGAATATTTTGGACTGAATTTGATACATCAGTCTAACATCAGTTATTATCTCCTTTTCAGCATATATGAGTATATTCAAGCCAGTAATTCATCAAGTAATGGATTTTTACAAGCCAACCTGTGTGGTTCTGCAGGTAATACCTACTTTTAAAATAAAATTTTATTATTTGGTTTTAATTTTGATGTAACATAAATTTATACATTTTGATGTCAGTGCCTATATAATCAAACTATAAAGCTATATTTTTATTCATAGTTTAAGAAAACCAATAAGAAGTGAAACTTCACAAACTGTGTGTTTGACAACTCTTTTCCACCCTTATAAATGTTGTGAGATCTTATAAAGCTAAATAGATACAGAACATCCCTGTTTAAAATAAATGAAATATTGTTGAAAAAAATCAGATTTTTCTATTGGGCCTTTAATCAATTAACCCGTCAATCAGTAATTATATTTATTTGCTTGTTCTAGTGTGGGGCGGACTCTTTGGGCAGTGACAGATTGGGCTGTTTCAATCTCAGCATAAAGGGCCATGGGTAAGTTCAGCCTTGTGCATGTCACAGAACTCTTCACATGTTTTTTGTGTCTCCAGCAGACACTTGACTTCTAGCTACTTTTGTTGCAGAGGCAAAACTCGCATACACAGGTGAAACAGAATCTCAGTAACACAGGTGTAACATAATCTCAGTAACACAGGTGTAACAGAATCTCAGTAATACAGGTGTAACAGAATCTCAGTAAGTGATGCATGGACAGAGCAGTAATCCTAATCTGCATCAAACTATTCCATTGTAAGATAAGGTTACTGGACACACAAAGAATAATGAAACTGTGTTCATGCTATTCTGTTGAAAGATCTTAATTTAAATACATACTTTAAATAGCATAAATCAGATTGAAACAAGACAAGATAGCTGACATATGGCAGGATGGAGGTGTATGCACATCCACTCCAATATTGACTGAAGATTGGTGGAATTTGGTGCCAACTCATCTGTTGAAGGGAGAAAACTCCCATCTGATGTTTCTTGCAAATATTTACTATGTATAATCGTGTATAAGCCAGTTTGTTTATAAGCCGACCCACAAACTGAACAGGTATAAACACTAAAAAGTGCATGACCCATGTATTAGCCAACCTACAACTCCGAGACATCTCAAGATACATGAGGTAAGTTCTAAATGCATTTATTTAGGCAAAGTTATATTTAAAAAAATTACATGTATATTTATCTCGTGGTTGGCGTGCATGATTATTAAAAGAAATGGTATAAACTTGTTTGAAAAGTAATTTATTTAATTTTCTGTTTTCTTATTGTTTCTGCCTAATTTAGATTTGTCTATAATTTGATCGAACGATGACAAGAATGTAGCAATCATGAGTTGCTGTAACATTAGCTCTCTCTTTTGACTTGATTATTGTTTGTTTATGCATTATTGCATTGGACATTTTATATCAGTTCATCGGTAATTACGTTTTTACTTTGCTTTGAAACTGTAAATACCTAACTCATTAAAATGTAATCCCCGTATGACAACACAATGAACAAACAATGCGGTTCAATTCATTGCTTGCAATTAGACTACTGAACGTATTTACATAATGGTGCCACCACATGTACATTGTAGGTTTGATTACGCACTGAATTAAGTACATCCAATGGAGTCGAATCATGGGTACCATTGCACTAAACTTTAATGATATCTCCAAAATACAATAATAAAAGAGAAAATAGTTGCCACCTGTACGATACCATGAGGCAGGCTATTTTGGTACCTTTAGTTCAACAAAATTGGGAATCCTTTATTTGCCAGTCAATTGCTGGTGCTTGCATAACACACAATAGTGTAGAAAGTGATTTCTTTGAATTACGACGGAGGGCCAATCATTTTCACAAAATAGTTGCATGGATAAGGATTAACTTTTAATTACTTGCGCTGGCTTTTTTGCTTGTTTATTTAAGACTAATCTTTAGCTGTTGTGCAGTTTGACCACAGCTGACCAGAATATGAATATAGGGCACATCCTGGGGGAAAACACCGCATGTCACAGGGAGAAATGGCTAGTATTTTTGTGAATTTCACTCATATTGGACTTGGAAGATCGATCAATATTTAGTGACAACAAAGCTTTAAAAATGCCATGAAAAACCTCCCGATTTTAGGTTTCAGTCTCCTTACTTGGCTTTTGAAAAGTTCATAGGTATGCCTTACACCCCGTTTTACAAGACTGCGGTAATTATGCTAATATTAAGGAATAAAAGGCAATTACACATCAATGTACTGGTATAGTTACCAGTCAAAATTCCCTCTTATCACAAGCCAGTTTCAGGGTTTTAATGATTAACTGGCCTGTACTGCTGTCGCAAAACAAAAGACAAATTCGCTGACAATCAACATAGGAGATGCCGAAACATCAAGTTTTCCATTGTGTGGAAAGTTATGATGTTTGTTCAGCTAAAACACAGAACCAAAATTGATTGATGTTGATCTTAGTTGATCTATATGAGAATTTTAGCCTTTATTATTACCACTCTTCGTGAACATGTAAATTATGATGGTTATGTGCCTTGTACAATTAAACGATGATACTTTTTAAAAATATTACCTCAATTTGTAGGATCGCTTATATCATTGAAAATGAGTAACTTGTGAGTGCGTATTCAATGTAAATGAAACAGCTATTAAGGACTAACTGAAATGTTATCTGGAAGAATGCAATTTGGTTGAAACAATGAATAAAGCAAAATCTGCATCTAATATATTTGGGAATAAGTAAGGATTTAAGTGACGCTATGCATGCTTTGCACTGTGTAAGTACTGTACATTATAGTTTAGCATGGTCTCCCTGGTAAACTCAACCAGTCTGCGAATTATGAAGTCTGTATTTACCTTTATTTAATTTCATGTTGGAGAAATAAGAAAATATGCACATGCAAAATAATAACAAAATCAATCATAGTACTTTATAACAGTTTAATAATTGTTTGGTTGCCGAAAGTTACTTTTTTTTACATGCCTATGACTTAGGACAAGGAAAAAATTATTGTTTTATGTCCAAAGATTTGCATCCACTACAGAAGTCAACAAAAAGACCTAAAATCTGTCATGGATAAGCTGCCCCCCCCCCCCTTCTTCCAGGCCTTTATTTATTCCTAAATTATTTGATTTATACACGAGTAAATGTGGCTTTACCCTTGTAAGTAAAAGAAACCAAAAGAGGTGGTAAATGTTTTTCTTAGCTTGGAATAGCTGGATTTGTGAGTTAGTGGGTGTACTCCTAATCACTAAAGAAACTCCAAATATTGGTTTTAAGTCGCTGACAGGAAGAATATGGCCAGTACTTTTCTGGTGAAATATGATAAATGATGGTGAGAAATTTTACCAGGTACATCAGTTTTATATATAGAAAATACAGTGGAACATATGAAGTGATGTCCTAATGCATCTAATTATGCAAAACAATTTTCGTTGATAATAGAACAAGTAGCACAGTGTTGAATATAAAGTCCAGAATACTTTTTTAGCACTAGGCACGAACTAATACAGCTCCTAATGTCTGTTTTGGTGTTTCAGAGAATGTGTCAAAGTTGTGAAGGAGTATGGTCTACCCATGCTTGTGCTCGGAGGAGGCGGGTACACCAAGAAAAATGTTGCTCGATGCTGGTGCTATGAAACAGCTGTGCTTTTAGATGAACAAATCAGCAATGAGATCCCTTATAATGGTATGAATATCACCTATATTTGCATATAAGTTAGGTTCTCTTGCAACATAGACTCTAATCTGCTGTCACACAATATACCAGCAGATCAGGATGTGTATTGTTTGTTCTACTAATTATTCTTAACAAACTACATTGACCCAAATATGCCATTGCATTATGCAATGGCAGATATTAGTCTATGCAGTTTGCTCATGGATCAGACTTATATACAAGTAAATATTATAAGTTAAAAGTGGATACTGATTCCTTTCTTTCAGTGTTTGTTGGTATTGCCCAACATTTCTGGCAATTGATATTACATGAAATGTACTTCAGGCATATGTTACATGAGATATGTTTGAATCTTAGAGTAAAAAACAAGTTGTACTATTTTAAATCACACTTAGAGTGAAAAACAAGTTGTACTATTTTAAATCACACTTAGATGTGAATCTCAAAAGTTCTTTTCCTATCAAGGAGAAAGACTTGCACAAATTATGTACACATAAGACTTCGACTTGGTTGAATTTATTATAAGATTAAAATGATCATGTTTGGGTATTTATCGATGTGTAAATTTTACCTAATCACTCACAGAGTAAATAAAGTCCAAATAAAGTCTTTGAATAATGGTCTCATAGATATTTGTTTTTATTTTTGTGTAAGTGGTCATATTTACCATTCACCCACACATGTTTTTTAAATAAGCAAACAAAATTTAAAATAAAAAAATTAAAAGAATTACTATTGAAAATGCCAATTTAGCCATTTTGTGTTTCATTTAGTAGCCTTTGAGTATTGATTTATTTCAGTAACTTTTCAGATAATTTCTCAAATCTTGGATTATATCCTTCAGCAGCCTCAAAATTGTCTGAACCACTTCCCACGCTATTATTGTTGTTGTTGTATAGGGCTAGGGTGACTGAGGTCATGGGGTGCTGTGTGAGGGAATTTATCAATCTCAGTTGTTCTGTTTCATTTTCAGTGTTTGTAACATCAATTACATTATCGTCAAATCCATCTTCTGCTTCAATCGCTGCTATTATTTCTTTTAACTCTTTGTCATCTAATTCTTAAAAATAACTCAGCAGAAAATTGCAGTGGAAAAAAAACGTAATTGGCCATTTTGCATGACTATGTAGCAGACGAATGCCAAATTGTAAACTATGCATTTCAATCAAAGTATATTTGAAAAAGTATAAAAAGGGTATAATTTATATTTATTTGCTGAATAAAAACTGAAAAGATGAAGCAATCATTTTGCAATGATGTGTCTGCAATGTTTATTTATATTGCAGACAGTATAAAAACCAAAAATAGTCCCAGAATTTATTGATGTGTAAATAATTCCAGGTCAGTATCATATGACCATTTACAGCCAATTGTATTGCAGAAAATCTGTTTCATTTATAAAAATTGGAATTATTAAAAAATGATCTTTTCAAAAAGCATTCGCCATTTAGTTGGCACTCTACAGTTTCGTATTTTGCATATGATCAGAATTTTAAAGAAAAAGAATTTCCCCAGCTTTCCTCACTGGTTATACTGGCTATTTAAAAAAGACCTTGTATATCTTAGGTATAGTTGAAAGAACCTTTAATTCCCTTTATTTTGGTTATGATTGATGGGTGTAATATCGGTTATACAGTATACAGCTTGGTCTTACTTCAAATGTGCACCTTTCTAAAAAAGTGCTAGCTCTACTTGGTCATTTTCACTTCCTGAACTTCAGAGGTAAATTGTATAAAAAAGAGCTGATAACTTTTTTTACATTTTATATATTTGGTAATTCATTCATTGCACTTTCAGAAGCTGGTATTATCTAGTCTGGCAAAATTCATTTTCCATATTTTAATAGCTGCTACAGATAGTGTACTTTAGGCCATTTCAGGCTGATTTTTTTAGCACAAGGGAGCAGTCATTTTAGTTACCAGTGTGCTTAGATCATGTATAATTTCCAAAAGTACAATATCCAAAGAAATATCATCCACATTACATTAATGTAGCATAGAGGTATGCCAACATTCCCTCCATTGTGCATGTTTTAAATGCAACCAACTTCACCTTACATACATCACTCTCTCAAAAGTACATAATAAATGGTGAGCGGCCCCTCAGCAGTAGATGTTCATTCGGTGAACCAGAAACTGCAAAGCCTTTTGTCTTAGTGAGAGTTATGTTTCCCTTAAAAACCAAAAATAGGTATTTTGCCCCATATCACATATATAAATTTTGTTAATAAGGGGTAACCCCTTCAATCAGTTGAGTTCAACAAGGTCTTCAAAGTGGACTATAAGTACCTAATTACAACTTAGAGATTTGCTTGATCACAACTTTTGTCTTCACTCTAAACTGTTATATCTCCAGTACATATTTTGTTACTATAAAAGTCATTTACCCACCCTGTCCCTCCCCCACGTCAGCTAAAAGAAAATTGTACATGCCATATAATAAATGCACAAACAAAAACATATAAGCATTTAAAGCAGAAACATTTGATTGTATACTTGCAGAATGATTTTAAAAAAATAAACAGTATAAAGATGTTGCCACGGATGAGTTGGGGTGGGGGTACATAAAGGACTTTTAACTTCAGCTTATGTGATAAATGCAGTTAGATGCAAGAAATGGTCTTATCATAAATTCATGTAAATTCTTTTTGAGCAGTAGAGCATCTGTTCCTTCAAGGGAGTCTTGTTTGTCAGTTATTACTCTTGATTAGGCATCCAAAATTCTTCTCAGGACTTGGACAATCATTTTTTTCTTCTTCTGAATCAGCAAGAATATGGATCATAAAAGCTTGAGCATATGTGTCCTTTTTTCAGGTTCTTTGATGACTTTATGGAACAAAAAAGTTCTTCCTCAGTTTACAGAGTTATGGCCCATTAAGGATTTTGACTGTTAACCATAAGAACATTTTGTGAATGTTCTGACAAATTTTTTCCAGTTGGTTTTCTTACATAGTTTTTGTCATTGTAAATCTAAAGGACCCATCTTAACAACTTGTAAACACTAGCAACTGTATTTTTCTCTGATGTTCATCAACTTTCTTTGTAGTGGTTCTCCTAAAATGATCTTAGATGAACTCAATATTGAGCAGGTTTTTTAACTCTTGAAGCTAAAAGCTAATTCCAGTCGATCAATAGGAAATTTGCCAATGGACCACTAAAACTCCAGCTCTCAAGTTTGTTCGACCAGTAAAAAGTTTGATCAACATCAGAAGTTAACAAGTGGTTTTGTGTCTTATGTATCTAAAACATGAGATTGCATTCATTTTCATGGTTATTTAATGCAATTGAATAACTGCCAAGACCATGCACTTGATGAGGTACAGTGACTGTCTGTGGCAGAAATGGTCATGTGTAGTTCCATACAAAAAGTAAATGTTGGTGCTTGTCAAAACTGAACACACGCTGATTAAGCCTGGTACCCTGGCCTTACAATTAATATTATACTGACAATATATAAAATGATGTTGGGTATCGAGTTAGTGCCATAGTTGCAAATGGTGAATTTAGCCAACATGCAACACTAATCCAAATATAGATAGGTTAGTGTCAGAACTTGGTCAGTGAGAATAGGTTGTGTTGTTGGACTGAATGGACACTTAAGCAGAAATATACCAAATACAATAATACTTTTAGATTATTGATGATAAAATATTCATTGTATTGTGAACTGACAGTTGGAAAAATATGGAAGTTCTTTTATTGTTGCCACCAAAACATTAGAAGTTTGATCACAATAAGAAAGAACATGATCATAAATATGATTAAGAGAATATAGTTAGAAAGTATCAGAAGTCCTCAAAATATGTACACAAATGGATGAAATAAGACCCAAAAATTATTCTGATGTTTTGCACTTTGCACTGTGTATTCTGAGAAACACAAAAGTTTCCAAATCAGTGAAATTTAGGATCAGTACAGGATCAGTACAACTTTTGTCTGCTAATCCTATGAATAAGTGAAAAAATCCTAAATTTGAGCCCAATTAATGAGAGTTACTGCCCAATTAATGAGAGTTACTGCCCAGTTGATGAGAGTTACTGCCCAATTAATGAGAGTTACTGCCCAATTAATGAGAGTTACTGCCCAATTGATGAGAGCTACTGCCCATTTGATGAGAGTTACTGCCCAATTGATGAGAGTTACTGCCCAATTGATGAGAGTTACTGCCCAATTGATGAGAGATACTGCCAAGTTGATGAGAGCTACTGTCATTTCATGCGTGAGATTAAACTTCTTATTGGCTGTCGTTACATGTAAACAACAGAATACCCATTCTTGTCTCTTGTATACTCAATTAATTTATCAACAATAGGTAATATTGACCATATGACTGACTATGTCATTCAAATTGAATCATGACACATTTGACAAAATAAGGAAATAAGTACACTGACTATGTCATTCAAATTGAATCATGACACATTTGACAAAATAAGGAAATAAGTACTTGATAATCTTTTGTCTGTAACTTTCTTTTACGAGTCATGGCATGGAAGAAATGTTGGCTGCTGTACTTAAAAAAATTAATACAAAGCATTCTTGTGATACATAAGAATTCAACAAGTCATTCAGAGATTTATGTTTGCAATTTGCATGCATTCACATAAAAGTAAATTGCAATCATTTGCTGGTTGTCACTGACTTCTAAAGAAAGAGTTGAGAAGTGTTGTATTTATTGCCTGACAACAAATGCACATAGATGGACATGTTACAGGCATTGGATGCAAGTAGCACCTGTTCTTTCAGGAGCATTCATTTCAGAAATTGATTAAATTTATTTTCTTTACCTTCAGAATATCTTGAATATTTTGCTCCAGACTTCACCTTGCATCCTGACATTTCAACTAAACAGGAAAACTGTAACACTAAACAGGTGAGAAGGTTTGCTGATTTTTCATGTAATACAGAGCTTGACAAATAAGTAGATTTTTAATGCATTTAGGAATGGATAAAATTGATTTCTGCAGAACATGATTGTTTTTCACCTTTTGTGTGGTTTATCTGAATAAATCAGGATTCCATTTCAGTTTGCATGGAATCTTATGAAGACCTTTCAAAATTTGGCTAGCCATTTATTTATAATGACTCAGTTATATGAGGTGTCTTGATATAATTTTATATATTAATGGTATTTGTTGATTTATCTGGGCCATCTCAAGATGGATGATACTTGATATATTTGTATATAATTACTGGTATTTGTAGATTATGTATGGCTATCTCAAGATGGATGATACTTGATATATTTGTATATAATTACTGGTATTTGTTGATTAATCTGGGCCATCTCAATATGGATGATACTTGATATATTTGTATGTAATTACTGGTATTTGTAGATTATGCATGGCCATCTCAAGATGGATGATACTTGATATATTTGTATATAATTACTAGTATTTGTAGATTATGTATGGCCATCTCAAGATGGATGATACTTGATATATTTGTATATAATTACTAGTATTTGTAGATTATGTATGGCCATCTCAAAATGGATGATACTTGATATATTTGTATATAATTACTAGTATTTGTAGATTATGTATGGCCATCCCAAGATGGATGATACTTGATATATTTGTATATAATTACTAGTATTTGTAGATTATATATGGCCATCTCAAGATGGATGATACTTGATATATTTGTATGTAATTACTGGTATTTGTAGATTATGCATAGTCATCTTGAGATTGATGATAAATGAATGCATACACAAATTTTGTGCAGTCGATGTAAATTTATTAGATTATACAGTCCTACCCATTTATGTCGACATCCTCATGCCCGAGGAAGTATTGTCGCCATAGACAGATGTCTAGATAAGTGTTGTGGGTGGGTCTGAAAAAAAAATACAAGTTGAATTCCTCAGTAAGGGGTAACCTGTCATTAGTGAGTAGCATTTACACATTGAGAAAACAAGCAATGGAAATTTTGAGTACATGAAGACAAAACCAGTGTGAAATACACTTGTATATTGACAAATTACATTTTGGTTACCTTTGTGTAATAAAATCCACAATAAAATATTGCATCAGTCACATCCTGATATGAAAAACAGTCACTACAATATTCAGTGTTGGCATTAGCACATGGTTGCATAGTTGTTATTTACATGCTTCAAGTACATGTACTTAAATTGTCCTAGATTTTGGTCAGTCTGTTCCCATTCTTATTGAGGCTACCAAGGGGATGGGGCTATTCACAGGGAAATGAAAACCTATCAACAAGTTGGTTTAAATAGTACATGTATTTAGTTACAGAAGTCATCGTAAAAAGTACATAAAAGCAAACAAGATATATGCAGCTGATATGATTAATGAAGGCATAATATTGTATACATTGACACATGCTAATGAGGTATTAAAAGAAAATGATTCTTACAATACAATATTGTAACAATGTCAGCTCAAGTGGTATACATTTAAATAAGTCCTGGAGATAACAAGTTATGAATTCTCTCAAAATACAAATACATGTAGCAGTAAAAGATTTTAATGACAAATACATATACATGTAATTGTGATTATTATCTATAGCATAATCAATGCAAACAATTACAATAAAATTTAATTTAATTTAGATTTAAATTAATTAAAATTAAATGTTGTTAGCACAACAAGTGGGCATGGGAGATAACGAGAGCACATGCATTTCTGAACTTCATACAAGCTTCTTCAGTTTGAGCCTTGACAGTTCTGTCTGGAGAAGATGCTGCAACTTTTCCAAGTGACCATGCACTTCTTCCGATATTACCAATGAGTTTGATTGCACAAATAATCTTGTCCAACCATCGCACATTGAAAAGGCCTCTCTGGATGAAACACATGGCAAAGGTAGTGTTTCCAATTCATCACTAGCATCAATTTCAATTATGTTGTCTTCCTTGCCATCTTCTGAAACGCAATCCATTTTTACGGCAACAATAATGTCATCATATGCTAGAGCTGCTCGGCGTTGTTCCTTGTCATCCATATCAATAGCCATCCAAACAAACTCATCCATCAGAATTCCAATCCCTTCATATAAGCCATCTTCTTCAAGACTATGTGGGATATCTGATTGGGAGAATCCATGAAATTCCTCGTTTTTAGGAAAGAAAGCGTGCATAAAGCAGTTCTGTATGGTTTCTGGCTTCACTAATCCCCAAGCTTTCCTCAAGTTGTACAGAGCCCCAAGCAAATATTCCTTAAATTCTTCTTGCAGATCAATCACAGCCAGCTTTTTGTGGGCGAGAAGTTTTTGATAATGTAGTTTCAGATTCGGGATGATTCCTTGATCCACTGGTTGTATGAGTGACATGGTATTGGGCAGAAGAAAAATTATTTGGACATGTTGGAGATTGTCCACACGTTGGTGCGCAGAATAAGTATCCATAAGCAAGGAAATTGTTCTTCCTTGCACTTTCATGTATCTGTCGAGTTTCCTTTTCCACTCCATAAAAATGTCTAACGTCATCTAAGCTTTTGTGTTTGCATAATAATCCACAGTAAGATGGTGCACATTTTTAAAACAGCGAGGCTTCTTAGACTTACCAATAACTAGAAGTGGCATTTTATCATTGCCAATCATGTTCGATGTGACTAGAATAGAGATGCGGTCTTTAGGCTGTTTCCCACCAACACATGGTTGACCTTTGATGCAGTATGTCTTGTCTGGAGTACACTTAAAGAATAAAGCTGTTTCGTCCCCATTGTATATATCTTCAGACTTATAATTCTGCAATATATCTTTAAGTTGGGCTTTCCATCCATCAAACTGTGATGTATCTGCTGAGTTGGCTTCTCCACAAATCCTTTTGTATCTGATGTTATGACGAACTTTAAAGCGACTGAACCAACCACTTGTTACAGCGAAGTTCTTCACGCTAAGTTTTTCGCAAATTTCGCTTTTTCAATGATCATATTGCGATCTATGGATAAGGTAGAAAGTGCAATGCGAGTTTCATTGAACCATCTTGCTGTGGCCTCATCCATGTCTTCAAATTTAGCAGTCTTCGGCTTCTTCCTTTGGGGAGTGCAGTTACCTTCAACGTAGTCTTTCTTTATAGACTCAGCAGCTTTCATCCATCCTGACAGGGTGTTATGTTTAAGAGAAAAATTTTCACAGACATCTTTGCAAGATGCTCTGCCCTCAGCTTCCTTAACAGCCAGATATTTAGTTTCCAGAGACTAAATTTAATCTGCATTTTACACTGCCATTGGGAGCCATCGTAAATATAAATAAAGTTAAAAAGGAAACTTTCACAGCACAATAAACTTGTTTTAATCACCGATCACTTTGGAAAATGCAAGAATCAATCAGATTTCATTGCTTTTATTTAAGTTGCCGTGTGAGGCCAACTTTATAGGACCAAACAAAAGCCTGATTTTTTTATCTGACCGCAACATTAAAGCCTGGTGGCAAGATCAACTAATTGTTGAATAAAGTACAGGTCGAAACTGACCTCTTGCTGATATAAATGAATAGGCAGAAAAATTAAAGCCAGGCAGCAAGATCAACTAATTGTTCAACAAACTATGGGTCAGAACTGGTAGCTGGTCGACATAAATGATTAGGCGGGAAAATTAAAGCCTGGTGGCAAGATCAACGAAATGTTGAACAAAGTATGGGTCAGAACTAGCAACTTGTCGACATAAATGATTAGAAAACAAAGGATTTGTTCAAGCTGGAACCAAGGGCTTCTGTCAACATGTACGTTTATTTTTTTATCTCAATGTTGACATAAGTATGACAATTCTGGTAGTAATAGTAGAACAGGGGACAGGGACTTCGCTTTTTTGTTAAAATAGGCGGCTTGTTGGCATTATCACTTATGTCAATATAAGTGGGTAGGACTGTATACTGTTTATATATTTGTTCATATTGTAGAGCCATGCTATAACTAGGTAATTATGTCACTCTGGACAAGTGAGAGCATTATTATTGTTATTATTGATTATTATTATTATCATTATTATTATTGTTTTATTGTTATTGTTGTTGTTATTATTATTAATTTATTATTGTTATTATTATTTTAAGTCATTACTTTTCATTACCACTAAGCTGATGGTGTATGTCCTGCTTTTAGTATCTTGACAGCTTAAAACAGACTGTACATGACAATCTGAAACAGATCGCACACTCACCCAGTGTACAGATGCAGGATATCCCACCAGACCTGCTGCGATTAGAGAACACAGAGGAACAAGACCCAGACATCCACAACCATCAGGATGAACTTGACAAAAGGTAGGAAGGTTTTAGCGTCCCTGTGTTAGCAGTTAGTGAGACAATTAGAATCAGTCACATGTACTGGTGTGGAATGAGGAAATCAGCAAATAGTGAGACAAATAGAATCAGTCACATGTACTGGTGTGGAATGGGGAAATCAGCAATTAGTGAGACAAATAGAATCAGTCACATGTACTGGTGTGGAATGGGGAAATCAGCAAAATTTCTGAATTTGTAGCAGTGTTGTTATCTTTCTTGTCTTAGTAAATAGTAAGATAAATAGAATCCCTTATATGTATTGGTGTGGGAAGGGGAAACCCTGCCCAAAGGTCATAGTTTGCAGAGTTATGGACCTTGTTGATCAGCTTCATATTTTTACATGGGATGTTGTTTGTAATGACAAGTCCTTGAAAAATGCATTTTTTCAGGCATCATCATTTGGAGGAGTCCTGGCCATTTTCTGTCATTTTCCAACACAAGGTTCTCTTGGTTGAGGCTTTAAGTAGTAAATTGTAGTGAATGTGGCCCTTTGCAATACACCCATCCCTTTGCAGTACACCCATCACTTTACAATACACCCATCACTTTGCAATACACCCATACCTTTGCAATACACCCATCACTTTGCAATACACCCAACACTTTGCAATACACCCATCCCTTTGCAATACACCCATCACTTTGCAGTACACCCAACCCTTTGCAATACACCCATCACTTTGCAATACACCCATTGCTAATAGCTCTCATTTTATTGGCATCAGTTAGGCTTTTATGCATGCTATGAATGTGGGAAAAGATTGTAGTGTTACTCTTGTATATCCATTCAGTATATATATATATATATATATATATATATATATATATATATATATATATATATATATAAAAGTTACCTTTTGTGTTAGAACTGTCTTAAGCAGACACCTAAGGAAATAGCCAGACTGGCCATTGTACACAGGTAAACTCGGAATACAAGGTGACCTTCAGACTTGTTTCTTGAACAAATACCATGCACCAAATACCATTATTATTATTATTGTTATTGTTGTTGTTATTATTATTATTATTATTATTATTATTATTATTTCAGGCAATGTTCATTATTTCTCAATTAAAGAATAAACTTATGATTTGTAAATTTTGGTGGAAAGGGGTCAAGGATGTCTCCAAGTTTCCTCATTATATTTCCATTTAGTACATTTTTGCTGATGCAGCTAGCTAGAGTAATATATCCATCAAGTAAGAGACCTTGGCAAAATATTGTTCAAAAGATTTGTGATGCCTTTTAAGTTTAAGAACTGTGTCCATAATATATTTAGTATCAAATGTGCGCATGTTTTCTTTGTCAGTTTCATGTTCGTGCAGAATGTAGTATAGTATTTCTTCATAATTTTGAACCAACAGAATATCTGATGTTACAACTCTAGAAAATTGAACTGCATGATGAGAAATGGTGATAATCACAAATTTTGTGTAATTTAAAATATTTTTTTCTTTTTAAAAAACAGTGAAAGAATTAAATATAATTTACAGTGTAATGAATGAATTCCTAAAATCCTAAAAGTTACATAAATTCCAATAGTTACAAGTAATGTTAATATGTTGCAAAATTATTCCAAATGATGACTGTATTGTACTGGTGTGCCAACAATACAGAACAATAACTATATTATAATGCCAAAATGTTTTTCAATGAATTCACATTAATTCCAACAGAGCTACAAATCCAAATAGCCTTGAATGTTTCACAGTAAATCCCATACATCTATTATAACCAAATAGTCTTTAAATGAATATTACAGCACTGCAATTCCTACAAATAATTATATTAAATAAATAAATCCCCTAATATAAGTCTTAAAAGAATAGTAATACCATTAAGAATGAATGATTCCACATAATAATCTTTTCATATAGAAAATTAACACGCGGTAGCTAGAATGGAATATAAAGCTTTTGAATGCATCATATGGTATTTAGAAATGATCATTGTAGTAAACAAGGGTCATGTGGTTTACTCTAGCTACTCATGAAAAAGGTCAGTTGCCTTTTAGAAAACCAGTTCCAATAACACCTGTCCTTGTCAAGTCATGTGATGTTTACTTGCACTTATCAATGCTACTTAACCTTGAAATTTATTAATTAAATGTCTTGCACACTATACATGACTCATAATACATAATCCACCCCAGTTGAACTAAGCATGATTATGCAATCACAAATGAAAACTCTTGTGTGTTTACCAGAGTAGTTTATTCATCAGTCCATGTGGCATGCTGTTCTAGAAGATTTCCATGTAACGTTTCTTGCACTAGTAGTAGCAACACCTGCCATATATTGAGGACAGAGAATATAAATTTCCAACAAAATCATGAAATAGAAAGCTCCTCATACGGTTATCATCTGGGTACTGTGTTTGAGGGTTTTTTCATGCATGAGGGTAATTTTATAATAAGTACAAATTACAACACCACTATGTCACAGTTTCACCTCCTCCCAAAAAATGGAGACTTATATATGATAGTGACATGGATCTCTAATTATTCATGAATAGTCAATCGAACACATATTAATCGTTTTGCATTGTACTCATCATTAGTGCTGTGTACCAAGTATCAAATCATTGGCTACATTAGAACTTTTCCATATCGGAACTGATGAACGTTGATAGTTACCCTCAAGATGTTCATGGTGCAGTGCTTACATTTAACAATTATAACTGTTCATTGTTCTTTTTTTTGTTTGATTTTTAAAAAATGTTTTGTAACAGCAGCAGATATAGCTGGTATTTACTAAGATAATTCAGATTTTCATAAAACATTCTGAGACTGAATGACATATATGCAGAATGTGAAGAATTAATAGTACCTGATGAATACTGTATGTATTGAATGACATATATATACAGAATGTGAAGAATTAATAGTACCTGATGAATACTGTATGTATTGAATGACATATATATACAGAATGTGAAGAATTCATAGTACCTGATGAATACTGTATTTATTGAATGACACATATACAGAATGTGAAGAATTAATAGTACCTGATGAATACTGTATTTATTGAATGACACATATACAGAATGTGAAGAATTAATAGTACCTGATGAATACTGTATGTATTGAATGACATATATATACAGAATGTGAAGAATTAATAGTACCTGATGAATACTGTATTTATTGAATGACACATATACAGAATGTGAAGAATTAATAGTACCTGATGAATACTGTATGTATTGAATGACATATATACAGAGTGTGAAGAATTCATAGTACCTGAAGAATACTGTATGTATTGAATGACACATATACAGAATGTGAAGAATTAATAGTACCTGATGAATACTGTATGTATTGAATGACATATTTACAGAATGTGAAGAATTAATAGTACCTGATGAATACTGTATGTATTGAATGACATATATATACAGAATGTGAAGAATTAATAGTACCTGATGAATACTGTATTTATTGAATGACACATATACAGAATGTGAAGAATTAATAGTACCTGATGAATACTGTATGTATTGAATGACATATATACAGAATGTGAAGAATTCATAGTACCTGATGGATACTGTATGTATTGAATGACATGTATGCAGAATGTGCGGAATAAATAGTACCTGATGGATACTGTATGTATTGAATGACATGTATACCGAATGTGAGGAATTAATAGTACCTGATGAATACTGTATGTATTGAATGACACACATACAGAATGTGAAGAATTAATAGTACCTGATAAATACTGTATGTATTGAATGACATATATACAGAATGTGCAGAATTAATAGTACCTGATGAATACTGTATGTATTGAACAACATGTATACAGAATGTGAGGAATTAATAGTACCTGATGAATACTGTATGTATTGAATGACATGTATACAGAATGTGAGGAATTAATAGTACCTGATGAATACTGTATGTATTGAATGACACATATACAGAATGTGAAGAATTAATAGTACCTGATGAATGCTGTATGTATTGAATGACATATGTACAGAATGTGAAGAATTAATAGTACCTGATGAATACTGTATGTATTGAATGACATGTATACAGAATGTGAAGAATTAATAGGACCTGATGAATACTGTATGTATTGAATGACATGCATACAGAATGTGAGGAATTAATAGTACCTGATGAATACTGTATGTATTGAATGACATGTACACCGAATGTGAGGAATTAATAGTACCTGATGAATACTGTATGTATTGAATGCAGGGATCGTCCTGGGCTTCGCCAATGTCGCAAATTGCGATTTTTTTTCCTTATTGGCGACAAAAATATCCAATCTGGCGATTTTTTTGGCGACATACTTTTTGGTTATTTAATTTGTACATACAATCATGGATTTGGACTGAATAAATTTAAAGCCAGAACGAAAGGAAGCCATAAACTTGACTAAGCAATGCATTGGAATCAATCTGTTACACAAACAATCCTTTGTTCTTATTGACAACCCTATCTTTACAGTGCATTGTTACATCATAATCTGCTTATGCTGACATCTGGGCTGAGTACTGTATGCTGCGATACAGTCAATCATGCTACCGTACTATACCTACAACTGACCCACTTCTGAAGACGCGAATAAAACATACAATTAATTGTATGGCTAATCCTTCTGTTTTTTTTTTTTACATATACCAATACAATAGTTTTGCTGAACCTTCATAGAAAACTGATAACCTTTGAAGTACCGACTACTGTGTATAAATACAAAGCAAATGGAAAAAATCTCAATCACAATTACATCTGTCGCCAGTGCAGCATTTTACTCATTGATCTTTTCCTTTTGCCATCAGTCCCGTGTTACGGCTGCAGAGACTTAAACTCCACAACAAGAAATAGCAAAAAAAAAAAAACAGTTTTGCATAATTAATAATAATTATTTATTTCTCAAAATACAGGAGTGAAAGAATCCCTAAATTGGGTGTGAATTTACGCTTATATATACGGTCCAATATTGCCAGGTGTTGACTCGTGTAAGTTTCATTCGTGGGAATTGGAGATCCTATTTTTCTTGTCGAGAAAATTTATGCAGCATTCAGTGATCATTCTTGGGATTTAGGAAGCAATTCGCTACAAGCTTTGTGAAGCTAGCCATAAAGGGGGGGGGGGCTGCTGAGAGACTACTGGTGTCACCTGTCAGCACTGAGGACTGTGAACGTGGATTCAGTAAGATGAACCTCATAAAAACTGACATCAGAAATAAGCTCTGCATCTCATCTCTCGAGAATTTAATGAGAATCAGCATGTACAGATGTGAAAAATTAGACTTTGAAACTGCATTCAACAAGTGGGCAGCCCTAAAATCGTGACGGATCTTCATGTAACACTTTGTAACATTTTGTTAATGCTTGTTGTAATTAAAGTATTAACTAATCCATCTTTTGTAATTTTCATTGCCTGTTACATTAATAGACTAAATTAACACTTGGAAAAATGTACACTACTTTTTTTGGCGACACTTTTTGAAATTTGGTGACAAAATATTGAGGTTGGCGATTATTTTGGCGACAGCTTTTTAAAAGCCAGGACCATCCCTGGAATGACATATATACAGACTGGGAAGAAATAATTGTACCTGATGGATACTGTATGTATTGAATGACATGTATACAGAATGTGAGGAATTAATAGTACCCGATGAATACTGTATGTATTGAAAGATATGTATACTGGGTGACATGAGCACATTTCTACTTGTCTTGGTTATTGTATACTGGCTGACATGAACACATTTCTACTTGTCTTGGTTATTGTATAATGGCTGACATGAACACATTTCTACTTGTCTTGGTTATTGTATACTGGCTGACATGAACACATTTCTACTTGTCTTGGTTATTGTATAATGGCTGACATGAACACATTTATACTTGACTTGGTTACTGTATACTGGCTGACATGAACACATTTCTACTTGTCTTGGTTATTGTGTAATGGCTGACATGAACACAATTCTAGTTTTTAGAGTTATTTTATCCTTATGAAAATGGAAACATCTAGTTGTCTCTGTTATTGCATCCTGACTCACATGAAGACCAATATAGTTGTCTCATTTATTGCATCCTAACATGAACACTTATATAGTTGTCTCATTTATTGCATCCTAACATGAATGCCTATATAGTTATCTCATTTACTGCATCCTGACTGATATGAATACCTATATAGTTGTCTCAGTTATTGCATCCTGACTGACATGAACACCTATATAGTTGTTATAGGTTACTGCATTTGTAAAGGAAAATATGAACAAGTTTTTTGGATGGAATACTGCATGACCTTGGGAGTGCAGTATATCCATCCAACAAAATGAGTTCGTATTTTCCCATACATTTGCATTAACCTTTTTATTATATGCTCATTTTTTTTATTCTACCTAAGGCTTAATTATATAAACAAAATACCCTACAAGAAACAATGTAAATGAATGTATGCCATATTCCAAACTAAATACACAAGTGCATATTTATCATTACACAACACCAACATTATTACTGTGCACATAACTCCGCCCAGATAAATTTGAACTTAGTCGCGTGGTCAACATAACTTTTAAAAGAAAATGGCGTGTCTAGTTAAAATTGAAATTTGGAGTCATATTGTGAATTAATGTGCATTGCAACAACTTTTCCATTTCATCTGAAATGAATAGATTTTGGTATTTTTTTCGATTCTTCGAAATTTCGTGATTATGGACTGGATTTGTATGTGACAATTCCACATGAAATACATGGGATTGAATAAGCTAGGGAGAAGCATGTTGACATCTTCAGATGTGTTTCTGTTTCTGTCATTGAATGTTTGAAATCATAATGTGGGAAAAATATGAAGTCTTTCAATTGCAATTATCAAAAAGGCGCTATGAAATTTAATGCTTATTTCATTTTGAGTGCAGTAAGGAGGATGTAATTGCACTTGTCATCAAAATTACAGTACAATTTCGAAATGTGTAATCAAGATTGAGAACCTATGACATGGCGCATGTAATTCAGATTTGCAGAACTAAGAAAGTACATTTTGAGGAAATTCAGGATATAAAACTGTAAATATATATTTTTTGCCATTCTTATCACCAGCTGAAGAAGACAATATATGACTTGTCACTTGTATGTTATTTGTAAGGACATTTTCTTGCGTTTGTTGTATACTGTAGCTAGCCTAAATCCGAAACATTGTATCAATGCAGAATGTGCTAAAGCAGCTGGTATGTGGCAGTCCACGAAACATCTGTTTTAGTTCATTCAGAAACAAATTTAAGCAACCACAAGTGCCTCTTATGCGAGTGTACATGATTTGTTTACAAATCAAAAGTGCTGGCATCTGCGTCCAGTGTTTGTTTACAATAGAAAGTAGTTCCTTTATGCATGTGGATGCTATATGTGTATTGGCGTGCGGGTTCAGTATCGGGTAGTACTGCACGATTCTGACAATGTAAAGTTAACGGAAAAAATGAGCATATATTAATCTCATTTATTGCATCCTAACATGAATACCTATATAGTTGTCTCATTTATTGCATCCAGACTGACACGAATGCCTATATAGTTGTCTCAGCTATTACATCCTAACATGAACACCTGTATAGTTGTCTCATTTATTGCATCCTGCCTGATATGAACACAGTCTCATTTATTACATTCTGACATGAACACATATATTTGTCTCATTTATTGCATTCTGACATGAACACTTATATATTTGTCTCATTTATTGCATCCAGCCTGATATGAACACATATAGTTTCATTTATTACATTCTGACATGAAAACATATATTTGTCTCATTTATTGCATTCTGACATGAACACCGATATAGTTGTCTCACCTATTGCATCCCAACTAACCTTTGGTTTATTTATTTGCAGAATCGAACCTGCCAATGAGTACTATGATGGGGACAAAGATAATGATAAGGAGAACGATGGTTACTTGGATGTATGACAAAGATAATGACAAGGAGAATGATGGTTACTTGGATGTATATCAAAGACAGTGACAAGGAGAACGATGGTTACTTGGATGTATGACAAAGATAATGACAAGGAGAATGATGGTTACTTGGATGTATAATAGTAAAGAAATATAGATTCAGAACAATTAGATCTCAGTCTCTGGTTGCATGAGCAAAACGTGTAAGTTCTGGGAATATGGAGCTCTTCTGTCAGATATTATAACAACATCCAGCAAATCCCTGGTCAAACTCAGTAGTATATCTGACAGCTCAGAAACTTAAAGTCCAGTAGTTATGTCTTTGCCGGTCATCAGGGAACTCAAAGTCCAGTAGTTATGTGTCTTTGCCGGTCATCAGGGAACTCAAAGTCCAGTAGTTGTGTGTCTTTGCCGATCATCAGGGAACTCAAAGTCCAGTAGTTATGTGTCTTTGCTGGTCATCAGGGAAGCCAGCAAAGATACTGTCCATCACTGTCCATTATTGCTTATTCCACAAGATTTTTTACTGTGGTCTTGGAAGGAAGGAACTTCATTTTTTGACAGTCTTTTGATTATTTTTTTTCTCTTTTTAAAAGTTGTTTGACTTAATGCATGCATAATTTATGTAGTCATTGTACATTTCCACAGTGAAGTGTTTTTTCACTGGTATTTTTTAGGGGTTTGATTATGTTTTATAGATCCCAAACTAGAACTCGCATTACACATTATGTACATAATAAAACCAAAAACGTTTCTTGTGGCATTAAGCATATTTCTCCATTGAATTGCAACTGGATGCTCTTGTCCTGCGTATAAAGATTGATGTGTAACATATTGCATATTCACAGCCTTATTTTAAAATTTATTCACAAAACATTATACAAATTTGTATCATGCTTTTTCTTTTCTTTGTCATATCTGCATGCACATCAAGAAAAAGAAAAAAAAGAAGAAAAAAAAGCAGCTGAATTGTACCATGACTGGTTGAGGTAGGCTGATAAAACTAATTTAGCAATTTAATTTTGGTTGACACTAAATTTCATCCAACTTTCTCTTTGTTCTTCCACACTGAAGACTAACCTTTTTTTCTGTGCATATGTACATATTAAACATTGGTCATTGTGTTGCTGTACATCTGTCACCCATGATGATTTTAAAAAAATAACACTTTCAGTCACACTTTACCAAATAGATGTCACTGTGACCTTTATTTCATGCCTCAGGGACTCCTACACTTTTCACATCAGATTATTTCACCATCAATTACCCTATCACATTAACATTAGGAAATTAATCTGCTACTTCAAGATCCAGCTTTCCCTTTCCATCTATACATCATAGACAAGAAGGGAAGTTACTTTTACATATGAACTCCCCTTGTCTATACATCATAGACAAGAAGGGAAGTTACTTTTACATATGAACTCCCCTTGTCTGTACAGCACAGACATGAAGGGAAGTTACTTTTACATATGAACTCCCCTTGTCTGTACATCATAGACAAGAAGGGAAGTTACTTTTACATATGAACTCCCCTTGCTCCTGCAAGGTGATGACCCATATTCTGGATGTAACCTGTTTAAACTTAGGCTTGTTACTTATAAACAGTGCTTCTGTAAATCCATTCAAATGTATATTTAATTTTGACCATCTATTATTTATATTCAATGTTTTTTTATTATGTACTTCTTGATTCAGCATCTTGAAAAGGCAATTGAAGGGCTGCCAAAAAAGAGTTTTGGAGAAACGTAATTTTTTTAAAAACATGTTCTTTTGTGAATCTACTTTTTTAACTCATACTTGTACACATAAGGAAAAGTCTCATCAATTTGATAGAGGATCTTTGTTATTTATAAATGCAAATAACTTTGACTTGCTGCAAACAATTTTGCAAGCTGTCATAGACATAAATTACTTGTATATGTGTCATCGTCAGAATTTATGAGAAATATATGAATCTGAGGCACAATCAAGAACATTTGACAAAAAAGATTGTCATTCTTAACAGTATATTAATTGTGAAAATTGTTTTCTACTAGTTTCACCATTTGCTGTCAGTGCATTTCACATGAAATGCTTTATTTACACACTATGAACAACATTATGGAAAATAATTATTTTTATATTGCAAAAATTTTTTACCTTTCAGAGTGATGTATAAATATGGTTGTAATTAAAATGTGTATGTGAAAGCATTGTGTCTGTTGTATTCAACACCCAAAACTAAACTTGTACATATATAATTTACAAGTTAAAAATTCAACATAGATAACTGAAGCATTGACTATCATCTTCATTAAATCAGATGGTCAAGCATTGACTATCGTCTTCATTAAATCAAATGGTCAAGTGGTCTAAGGTGCTTGCTTTTGCAGATCACTTTCACATCTCACCTCAGTCTACATGAGTTTCACTCTCAGCTTGACCAGGTATGCAACAAAGCTTGCCATTCTCTTCCTGTAGGTCAGTGGTTTTTCCTGGATTTTTCTTCCTCTAAATATATTGGCTGCCATGTGCTGAAAAATGGTATAAAACCCTACAAAACCAAACAATTATCATTAAATCACTGCTTAATGTGCATTTTAAATCACTGTCCTGTTTTAAGTTTATTTACAGTACTGCAGCAAAAATACATTTCATATTTAATAACGACTTATGTAACTAAATACACTGGTCCCTTGTTATAAAATGGTTTAGGGTCTGTCTATACCACTTGCTTCTTTTATCCAGTTGGTCCACAAAATTAAGTGTTTTCTCTGAGCAGTTGTTTTTCAGATGCATACTGTGTGGGCATTGTAATCAAGGGATATATATTGGGGCAAGTGACTCGCATTCCCAGGAGCTCATGCTATTAAGTTGGGAGTAACACAAATATTTTCGAATTGAGAATGTTGTCCATTATTGAAGTTATATATATATTGAGTTGCACATTATAGCTATGAGTAAGGAGTGTCTTCATATGACATATGCAGCAGTGTCTTTATATCACAGTATGTAGCAGTATGTCTTGTGACAGTATGTAGCAGTGTCTTCACATCATAGTATGCAGCATTGTCTTCATATGACAATATGCAGCAATGTATTCATATATAAGTATAAAGTAGTCTTCATATGACTGCAGCAGTGTATCTTCATATGACAGTATGCAGCAGTCTTAATATGACTATGCAGCAGTATCTTCATATGACAGTATATAGCAGTGTCTTCATATGACAGTATATAGCAGTGTCTTCATATAACAGTATATAGCAGTCTTCATATAATAGTATGTAGCAGTGTCTTCATATGACAGTATATAGCAGTGTCTTCATATGACAGTATATAGCAGTGTCTTCATATAACAGTATATAGCAGTGTCTTCATATGACAGTATATAGCAGTGTCTTCATATAACAGTATGTAGCAGTGTCTTCATATAACAGTATGTAACAGTGTCTTCATATAACAGTATATAGCAGTGTCTTCATATAACAGTATATAGCAGTGTCTTCATATGACAGTATATAGCAGTGTCTTCATGTAACAGTATGCAGCAGCATGTTTTCAAATGATGGTATTCAGCAACTACAGAACAAAAAAAAAACATGAAAACTCGTTTGACACTTTACTTGGGAATAACTCTTAAGTTTTTTTTTTTTTACAAATTTAAATTGGCATAAATTCTTAAAACATTTGTACAAATAGTCATCTATGAAAAATAATGACAAAAAAGTATTGGTAAGTATGTAATAGTTGTTCCTCATAGTTGCCCTAACACTGCCAGATTCGTATCTGTTTGATGCAGAGAAGCATGTACAATGGCCAGCTTGATTCTTGAAATATATTTGACAATAAACAAATCACTTCAGACAAGGACAATTTTTGGTGTACCTTCTGGTTATATATTCATACTTATAATAGGGTCCAACCGCAATAACACAGACTCTGATCTGCATCATATTATGTGCTAGCAGCTCTGGGTCTGTGTCATTTTTTTTACTATTAATCTTAACACAATGCATTGACCCCAATCTGCCAGCACATTATTCAGTGCCAGAGCTGGGTCTGTGCAGTTTGAATTTGGATCAGAGAGCATATATGGTAATCAATACCAAGAATGGCCAGCAAGATAATAGCTACATGGTAATCAAGACCAAGACATGGCCAGCAAGATAATAGCTACATGGTAATCAAGACCAAGAATGGCCAGCAAGATAATAGCTACATGGTAATCAAGACCAAGAATGGCCAGCAAGATAATAGCTACATGGTAATCAAGACCAAGAATGGCCTGCAAGATAATAGCTACATGGTAATCAAGACCAAGACATGACCAGCAAGATAATAGAGATAAAGTGATCCAGACCAAGACATGGCCAGCAAGATAATAGAGATACAGTGATCCAGACCAAGACATGGCCAGCAAGATAATAGAGATACAGTGATCCAGACCAAGAATGGCCAGCAAGATAATAGCTATATGGTTATCAAGACCAAGACATGACCAGCAAGATAATAGAGATACAGTGATCCAGACCAAGACATGATCAGCAAGATAATAGAGATACAGTGATCCAGACCAAGACATGGCCAGCAAGATAATAGAGATACAGTGATCCAGACCAAGACATGGCCAGCAAGATAATAGAGATACAGTGATCCAGACCAAGACATGGCCAGCAAGATAATAGCTACATGGTAATCAAGACCAAGACATGGCCAGCAAGATAATAGAGATACAGTGATCCAGACCAAGACATGGCCAGCAAGATAATAGAGATACAGTGATCCAGACCAAGACATGGCCAGCAAGATAATAGCTACATGGTAATCAAGACCAAGAATGGCCAGCAAGATAATAGCTACATGGTAATCAAGACCAAGAATGGCCAGCAAGATAATAGCTACATGGTAATCAAGACCAAGAATGGCCAGCAAGATAATAGCTACATGGTAATCAAGACCAAGAATGGCCAGCAAGAAAATAGAGATACAGTGATCCAGACCAAGACATGGCCAGCAAGATAATAGAGATACAGTGATCAAGACCTTAGACATGACCAGCAAGATAATAGAGATACAGTGATCAAGACCAAGACATGACCAGCAAGATAATAGAGATACAGTGATCAAGACCAAGACATGGCCAGCAAGATAACTGATATATGGTAATCAAGACCAAGAATGGCCAGCAAGATAATAGCTACATGGTAATTAAGACCAAGAATGGCCAGCAAGATAATAGCTACATGGTAATCAAGACCAAGAATGGCCAGCAAGATAATAGAGATACAGTGATCCAGACCAAGACATGGCCAGCAAGATAATAGAGATACAGTGATCAAGACCAAGACATGACCAGCAAGATAATAGAGATACAGTGATCAAGACCAAGACATGGCCAGCAAGATAACTGATATATGGTAATCAAGACCAAGAATGGCCAGCAAGATAATAGCTACATGGTAATCAAGACCAAGAATGGCCAGCAAGATAATAGCTACATGGTAATCAAGACCAAGACATGACCAGCAAGATAATAGAGATACAGTGATCAAGACCAAGACATGACCAGCAAGATAATAGAGATACAGTGATCCAGACCAAGAATGGCCAGCAAGATAATAGCTATATGGTTATCAAGACCAAGACATGGCCAGCAAGATAATAGCTACATGGTAATCAAGACCAAGACATGGCCAGCAAGATAATAGAGATACAGTGATCCAGACCAAGACATGGCCAGCAAGATAATAAAGATACAGTGATCCAGACCAAGACATGGCCAGCAAGATAATAGCTACATGGTAATCAAGACCAAGAATGGCCAGCAAGATAATAGCTACATGGTAATCAAGACCAAGACATGACCAGCAAGACAATAGAGATACAGTGATCCAGACCAAGACATGACCAGCAAGATAATAGAGATACAGTGATCCAGACCAAGACATGGCCAGCAAGATAATAGAGATACAGTGATCAAGACCAAGACATGACCAGCAAGACAATAGAGATACAGTGATCAAGACCAAGACATGACCAGCAAGATAATAGAGATACAGTGATCAAGACCAAGACATGGCCAGCAAGATAACTGATATATGGTAATCAAGACCAAGAATGGCCAGCAAGATAATAGCTACATGGTAATCAAGACCAAGGATGGCCAGCAAGATAATAGCTACATGGTAATCAAGACCAAGAATGGCCAGCAAGATAATAGAGATACAGTGATCCAGACCAAAACATGGCCAGCAAGATAATAGAGATACAGGGATCAAGACCAAGACATGACCAGCAAGATAATAGAGATACAGTGATCAAGACCAAGACATGGGTGGCAAGATAACTGATATATGGTAATCAAGACCAAGAATGGCCAGCAAGATAATAGCTACATGGTAATCAAGACCAAGAATGGCCAGCACTATAATAGAGATACAGTGATCCAGACCAAGACATGGCCAGCAAGATAATAGAGATACAGTGATCAAGACCAAGACATGACCAGCAAGATAATAGAGATACAGTGATCAAGACCAAGACATGGCCAGCAAGATAACTGATATATGGTAATCAAGACCAAGAATGGCCAGCAAGATAATAGCTACATGGTAATCAAGACCAAGAATGGCCAGCAAGATAATAGAGATACAGTGATCAAGACCAAGACATGACCAGCAAGATAATAGAGATACAGTGATCAAGACCAAGACATGGCCAGCAAGATAACTGATATATGGTAATCAAGACCAAGAATGGCCAGCAAGATAATAGCTACATGGTAATCAAGACCAAGACATGGCCAGCAAGATAATAGCTACATGGTAATCAACACCAAGAATGGCCAGCAAGATAATAGCTACATGGTAATCAAGACCAAGACATGACCAGCAAGATAACTGATATATGGTTATCAAGACCAAGACATGGCCAGCAAGATAATAGAGATACAGTGATCCAGACCAAGACATGGCCAGCAAGATAATAGAGATACAGTGATCAAGACCAAGACATGACCAGCAAGATAATAGAGATACAGTGATCAAGACCAAGAATGGCCAGCAAGATAATAGCTACATGGTAATCAAGACCAAGAATGGCCAGCAAGATAATAGCTACATTGTAATCAAGACCAAGACATGACCAGCAAGATAACTGATATATGGTTATCAAGACCAAGACATGACCAGCAAGATAATGGAGATACAGTGATCCAGACCAAGACATGGCCAGCAAGATAATAGAGATACAGTGATCCAGACCAAGACATGGCCAGCAAGATAATAGAGATACAGTGATCCAGACCAAGACATGGCCAGCAAGATAATAGCTACATGGTAATCAAGACCAAGAATGGCCAGCAAGATAATAGCTACATGGTAATCAAGACCAAGACATGACCAGCAAGATAATAGAGATACAGTGATCAAGACCAAGAAAGGCCAGCAAGATAATAGAGATACAGTGATCAAGACCAAGACATGGCCAGCAAGATAATAGCTACATGGTAATCAAGACCAAGAATAGCCAGCAAGATAATAGCTACATGGTAATCAAGACCAAGAATGGCCAGCAAGATAATAGAGATACAGTGATCCAGACCAAGACATGGCCAGCAAGATAATAGAGATACAGTGATCAAGACCAAGACATGGCCAGCAAGGTAATAGAGATACAGTGATCCAGACCAAGACATGGGCAGCAAGATAATCAATGTATGGATGTCAAGACCAAGTGCTCTTAAAACTTACTTATTTTGACTGCAAGAACAAACTTAAAGACCTAATAATGTTTCCTACCTTATATATTTTCAGCATGTTTTTTATGTTTTCTAATTTCATGGTGTTTGTTTTTTATAATCGTATCATTATATGTTTTTTTATATTATATGTGTTGTCTAATGTTGTAAAGCACTTAGATCTTCTAAAGATTAGGCGCTATACAAAGTCATAATTATTTTTTATTATTATTATTATATGACCAGGAAGATATGTGGTTAAAAGACTTTTAATGCAACATGTATTGTCAAAAAGTAACCACCTTGCTATCTATTATTAAATATACATTGTAAATATTGAAAACATTCAGTTGGTAAATTCCCCAAAATATACAGACAAATACACCAAACTGTTTTTCCCCCTAGTTATTGAACCATCACAAGGAATGTCTTAAAGTAATGTGTTAAAAGATACTTAATTCATTGAAATAAAATGTTTTTGAATAAATAATTTTAAAATCATCATAAAGTACATACGTTTTGAAAAGACAAGAATAGATAGGAATTGTGTAGTAATTAGAATTCCCTTCTAATTATTTATTTTTGTCACAAAACGACTACTTTTGTTTTTATTTCTATGAAAATCTGGCCAAATGAGATTATTTTACATTTTTGAAGAAGAAAATAATAAACTTTGCTTTGTGCCAGTTTTTAAAAATTGCATCTAGATTTTGATTAGTATGGTTACACATGATTACAGAAATCTTGAGTCTCTATCGCAGTTTAAATTTTTTCACACTAGATCTGTTTTTAAAAAAATAATTGGGAAGAAAAAGTAAAGGATGAAAAAGTAATTTGTTTAATTTATTAAGCACTTGAATAATGAATATGCCAACAAACATTCATATATACATATATAAATATATTTTGATTAAAAAATGAACACTAATTACAGAAAAGTATAAATGTACTTAAATAAAAGAGAATCCGGAGAAATCTTCAAACATAACAGTAATGGCAATATATACACATGATAGATCTACAAATATTACAAAACAATTACAAATATAAAGATAATAGACACTGGAAACATGATGAGACATTTTAAAGTATATTTTTGTTGGTACAACTTTTAATCTGGCCACTGCTCCAAGATATTTTGATGACATCAGGTTTTTGTGTTTTCAATGAAATGTGACATTCATGAAAAAGTTGTTACAATATTTTCAACTCAGTACATCCTGTTATGTCCAATCAATATTAGTACAAATATTGTAAAGTCCCTAATCTCTTCCATCTAGTAAATATGATGGACTTGATGTTGCATACCTGAATTACATTTCTGATTATAATGGTCTGTCATGACAAAGTCTATAAGGACAACACCACTCTTGTAACATGGATATCACCTCCTGTAACATGGATATCACCACTCTTGTAACAGTGATATCACCAATCTTGCAACATGGACAACACCATTCTTGTAATATGGATATCACCAATCTTGCAACATGGATATCACCTCTTTTAGCATGGATATCACCACTCTTGTAACATGGATATCACCACTCTTGTAACAGGATATCACTACTTTTGTAACATGGATATCACCTCTCTTGGTACATGAATACAGTTGTGGATCCAATTAAATTTGATTTTGTTTTATCACAGCTACTGGAATTACTATACTTTATTGTAGTAAATACCCATATTTTTGGTATCTGTATGTGCTATAATGACATAGCGGTGTTGGAATATTTCTCAATATAAGACTCCTTTACAACACAGTTCACTACTATGACACAGCTGTGTTGAAACGTCCAGTGTAACACCCATCACTTATAATAGGTCACATCTATGACACAGCTGTGTTGGAACATGCCTTAGTATAAAGCCCCCATACTTATACCAGAGGTCAGCATTTTAATGAAAAAGTACATGATATTTTTCTCTTGATATGAGGAGGAACTTCTGTCCTCTAAAACAATAGAAAATAGAAATGCTACTGAAAAAAAGAACACTGTCCACAACTTGATAGGTATTCAAATATATATTCTATATTATTTAAAAGAGCCTTAAAAAATCAGGTTATCATTCAAACTCCAATGATCCATTGCCATATAAAAGATGTGTAGGAAACCTACATTTTCCACACAAACTTGCAATCCCAATTTTCCCATTATGTGCAGTTCTAGCTAAACCAACCAACCCACTGCCTGCCTAAAGTACTTGTATGTAAACCATGCTGAGAAGCATATCTGACTAGAATTGATGAAAAGCATGAAATAAAAGTGTCTAGCAATTTTATTAAAAGAATTACAGCTTAATTCAACTTTGAAATCCTGGAAGGACTATGGAGTGAAGGCTATACTTTTTTCCCTCCAACATGCATGGTGGTTATTTAAATTTTTTGCTGAGATCAATGACCAAACAGCTTCTGCTCTGTCATTTTATATATATATATATATATATATATATATATATATATATATATATATATATATATATATATATATATATATATATGTTCTTTCTTTCAGTATTGCTTTCCAAACATGAATGTGGATGCACATCAGCCCCAAGGAATTTATACAAAGTGGATCTACACCTTTGAGTGTTAGAGTTGCTTTGACTCCTGGAGTAAATCTTGTAACAGCCAGACTTCTACCATGTATACTCGCTTATAGGTCAACTCCAACTGCAAACTGCACAGACCCAGATCTGTCATCACATAATGCACTGACAGATCTGGGTCTGCAGTTTGCTAGAAGTACTCAGTGGAACAAATAAGACTGACCCAGATCTGCAGGTGCATTAAGCTATGGAAGATTAGAATCTTTGTTGTTTGCAGTTTGACTTGACTTATAAGCCAGTATATATGGTAATTTTTAAGCCCCATGCTACAAAGCCCCTCAGTATTCTGCCACCCTCTTATAACATGGGTATGGTCATGGATCCCCCCAAAGTGTCAAATTTTCTTTTATTGATTTTACTTTTTTTCAGTTCATGTCTTTGAGAACTAATTATAATGTGACTTCACATAATTATATAACAGTTCTCTATCATTGTGTTCTAATGCACAAGTATGGCAGCCTTGTTTGTACATCCTTCGTTATAATGCTCCCATGTAACATGAGTTACTTTTAGGCTCCCGTGAATGGAAGCACTTTAATTCCCAACTACCCAGTATGAAAAAGCTGCAACACATTTTTATTCTATTCTTTGTAACTTTATTAATTTTTCTTATCCAGAGCATAAATTTATATGTGGTCAAACTTCAATAAACAGCAATCAATTGAATACTAGACCATTTTCAAGTGATTTGCTCAGTCAGGGTATGCTGCATTGTGTTGTATGTGACTTCAAAAACATGTAATACCTCAAAGAAGAGGCCCAAGTAGGCCTGATATTACTCACTTGGCTTACATAACTTGACAATTTACCATTTCACTATGCTGGTTTATGAAGTACTGTTGAGAACAACCCTATGTAAACTATCTCACAAACTTTATACTTTGTCCATTTTACCTAGTTTTGGATAGTTTAATTTTAAAAAGAATCTTCCCAAATATATAGGCATAATAAATTTGCACAGTCTTTTGCTCATAATTGAACTCATCCGAGACCTTGACTGTATAAACTTAGTAAGCAAGTTTTATTTAAATTTGATGAGAAATACAGTCTCTACATCAGGGGAGACAATAAGCTCAGCCAATCTAGTTTGGTAGGTGTTTAACAACACAGCAGCACATTAAAGACTATCATGTGCCTAAGCAATGGGAGCAAAGTGCCATGCCCAGGGACACAACATGAGAACTGACCTAGGCTGATTCAGGTAGGATTCTAAAAGCATTTTCACCAAGTTAGAACAAAATCTAATCAAAATGCAATAATAAGCTCCACCAATCAGACGCAAGATAAGATAAATAACATGAATAGATCTCGCTTGTATTCATCAAACTTGACCAAGATCTTGGTGAAATTAAACCTATATTCCAAACTTGATCAAAATCAGATTTGAAACATGGCCTCCCGAGTGTTAATGAGCAAATTTTGACAGATGATGGACATAGACCATACCATACATGGCCTCCTGAGTGTTAATGAGCAAATGTTGACAGATGATGGACATAGACCATACCATAAGCTAGCTCACTCAGCCTTATAGTTGGCCAGGTGAACAAAACATTGGGCCTGGAGCATTTACAAAGTTCACAGAACTTTGCAATTCTGCTAAAATTTAAGTTCTTGTAACCTCAAAACTTAAAATCTTGAATGAAGTACTGTAGAAACCACTGAAGTATCTATACAGAATGGTAATGTATGGTTAGCAAAATCATGTTATGTTTGAAGATATTTCAAATCCAAATAAGCATGTTAAACAGCCCTTATTAAAGTTACATCAATTACATAGTATCAACCAAAATAAACTAACATCAGCTCCATTACTTATCTTCAGTACAATAGTACCACATTTGTAGACAACAGTACCATTAGTCATTACAATATCTTTGAATGTTTAAACATATTCCCCACAGAAACTGACAAACATGGATTCTCCATAACATTTAGAAAATTTGTGCCACTGAAATGTAGATAAGAAAATCATTAGTCAGTCTTCAAACAATTGCTCCTTGAACCCACATCATTATTCTGTAACTTCCTTAAAAACAAAGGTGGCAACTGTGTTTAAGTAGGATTATTCTTAGCCTAAATGACCAATAGGATTATTCTTAGCATAAATGACCAATAGAATTATTCTTATGCCTAAATGACCAATAGGATTATTCTTAGCCTAAATGACCAATAGGAGCAGACAAAATAATTTTAATAAAATAAAACAAATATGTGTTTGCTCTGAATTTATAATACATTTTATATCACAATAATAAATAATGAAAAAGGAATACATGAATATCACAGCTCTCTTACAAGATTCACAAACTAATGAAGTGAGAGGACGGATATTTCAACATGACTGTATCAAAAGATACAGTCATCATATATAGCAGAATGATGAATGAAAAAAATGTTAAATTCCTGACAGACAGCTAGGATCTGGGTGTTATAGCAGCTTGCCGTGGTGTCACAAATGGAATATCAGCAGCTGGAGGTGCAAATGCTGTCAAATGTGAGTTACGGGATAATGTGAGGTTAATTTTTTTCTGGGTGAGCTCTGCCCTAAGGGCTCGGAGTTCAGTCTCTGCTTGGTTACGTAGCTGAAATGTAAAAATCTTGTTTTAAATGTCTCGTTCCTTTTAGAATTAATAAATTTTGTTTTGGAAATTAACATGAACATAACAAGTTGTGGTACTTCCCAATTTTAAATGTTATTCTTGTATACTATTGAACAGAGTAAATTTTAACAAGTGACATATTTCTGTACAGCCAGTTTTTAAAAAGATTTAGAAAGTATTCTTTTATATTAAATAATAATAATAATAAGAAGAAGAAGAAGAAGAAGAAGAATTTTTACTTCTGTTTACCACAATCCTATGTATACTGTTTTTTAAATACATTTTCTCCTCACAATTTATCATGAAAACAAACAATTTTTTATGTAAAATTGAAACATGTTTTAATATATTAACTAAATAATACTAATTCTAAGATATTTTTATATCTCATTACACTTAAAATGTCTTTTCTACATGGACACTGGAATAAAGAATTAAACTCACCACTTGAATCGCTGTGAAAACTGGCAATGTTGTCTCATACTTGCTAAGTAATACAATGTATTGCTTTATATGATATGTATAACATACACACTGTACATGTGTTTATTATTTATTCAATTCATCCAAATATGAATAAATTACATTAATTGAAAATATATCTAGGTTTGTGAATACAAGAAAACAATAAACATGTCAATATACTTGTGCGGATCTCATAAAAGAACAGCAGAATAAACAAAAAAAAATATCAATGGCATTTACAAATAATGCAAATTTAGAATACAAAGCAGATAAACTAGTTGGATCACCCTGAACACAAGGACAAACTGACAATCAGTTTCAATAATATGCATAAGAAATCTGTACCGCACATTGTTCAATTTTGTGGCCATTTTGTGAAATTATTTTTCCCAAAGCATGTTCAGTCTGAGAGCTAAAGTAAACTGATGTTTGTGATGTAGCGGCTGAAAAACATTGCAACTGAAATTGTCTTTGTCCTTGATAGATATCTCCATTACCATCCAACAACAACACAAATCACATCAAACACCAGGTCACCATTTGCTTTTATTAAAGGACTGACAGACAAATATGCTAAGACAGCCAGTATTGTGAATTTGGCAATCATCACAAGTGTCACAAAATTTTATTAACAGATGGTGAAAATATTGCAATTTATGATGTAACTTGTACAACTATGTAAAAACATATAAGTCTAATATTAAAATAATGGAAAAAGATAAATGCTGTTTTCTCTTCATTTCAGCATTAAAATGATGCTAGACATGTGAAAAAATTACCAGTACTTTTTTTCTTCTTCTAAAAACACATTAAATTTCTAACTGACCATATATTCAATTGATTACGTTAGTTATCTTCCTTTGAATGGTTGCTATGGATACCAATCATAATAAAAAGTATTCATCTACAAGTAGGTCTAAAGATACTCCTCCAAAGCTGTGTATGTTAATTATAAGACACTGCATTTCTAGATTATATCCATATATTTCTATTCAAGTCATCTTTTAATACTTTTTTCCCAGATGCACAAGTTGTAAAATTGTAATTCAAAGATGGTTATTCATTTTTACATGTGCATTTTCAATTAAAATAGTAAATTAGGGTCGAAAAATACTGATCCTAATTTAATACATTTGCAATATTCATAATGCAATTTTTCATGATTTAATGATCGACTCTAACTGCTCACCTATTGCATCAAAATCTTTACTATGAAAATAAGTTTTGAAAATTCACTTTGTTTAATTCAAGAAAATTGTAAAACTATTTCGCATTTGAAAATAATTTATTACTGATCTGATAAAAAAACTGTCCTGACAAGAGTAATATAATGAGCAATATTTTCATCATGGTTGTGAAACTGCAAACAAATCCAACACGCAAAACATTTGTGGTGATTTATAAGTGAGATAAATGATAGGCTTCGGAGATTTCTGCTCATACCAGTAATTTGCAACTGTATAAAAAAAAGTGCAAGGATTCAGAAGTGCTATGTCAGCAACTTGTCAGAGTCGTGTCATTTCTGTAACACATATCTTGTCATCAAGACAGCTAAACTTTGCTGATTTCTTTTATTTCTTGTAAGAATGCTCTGTTTATGTTTAGCCAGACCTCCTTGTCATGTTTTCATGTCTTAAAATTTATATCAGGATACATATCTTGTCATTATTAAATTATTAATGACATTTTAAATGTTATAATAAAAGCGAAGTATTTCATCATAAAAGCTAGTCACAATATGACAAAATTTCAAAAAAAATTGATACAATATCATAAGCTAAGCTAACTCAGTCAATAAATTGTACAACATTGTCCAATTTCAAATTGTGCATGAATTTACCAAAATTATAGAGCTATCATATGTTATTGGGTGTAATCAAGTGTTCTTGGGTGTAATCGAGTGTTCTTGGGTGTTATCAAGTGTTCTTGGGTGTTATCAAGTGTATCATGACAGAAGTAGTGATATGTATTGTACTGTAATGAAAACATGGACATTTCTGATGCATATCACTGTATGACTAAATCCCAGATAATTATAATGCAAATAAAATCCCATAAATTGACAAAGATATTTAATCAAGATTTTAACTTTGATAGTTTCCTGCCAAACTTGACTACAGATCACAGTTTATATGGTAGAAATTTGTAGAATTCAGAAGACCAAGCAGTTTTTGTATTATAAGGGATAATTTCCATTATTTTTTTTATTTCATTAAATTTAGTAAACGATAAAGATGAATCTGAAAATTATTTTTGTGAGTGATAATATTAACAAAAATTAAACAAAATCACAGTCTGTCATTAAATACATTGGTTTATTAAAAGTATTTACCAATTCACTACAGGAAATTTATAAAATCAAAACAAACACACACTGAAAATACAGTGTCATCCAAACTTTAAGGGAAGAGAATACACAATGTACTATTCTGTTATCTATGATTAGTTGCGACTTCAATGAAATTTGAAGAATTTAGATGTGAGAACTAGGTACAGTTTGTGCAATCTCTGTACTTACAGTTGTTTGGTTAGATACTGCACTAGATATGACTTTTTCTACACAAAAATATCAAAATATATTAGTTACATACTAGTGCAGGTGAGAATATTAAAAACCAAAATACAAGAGCATGCATTTAAGGTAAGTTGAATAATCAAATACACTGTTCAAGTTTTAAGGATATCTGGAATTAATATGGAGAAAATTAATCTTAATTAATTACTATTTGATTTACAGATGAAGAAAAAGTTGAAAAATTAAAATATTGACATTACTCCAAAATTCTGCAAACGAGTTGGTTATTTTTTTCATGCAACAATTGTGTTGATTTTATATTACTTTGTTACTTGGATAAACTGTAATGAAAGCAAAAAGTCAAAGTTTTTGGAGAAATCCTTTAAAATGTATGAGGCAGATGAGAACGAGTGAATTTTCTGTAAGTGAAATATCATTTTCTTTAAGCTTCTGAAATGGTAAAAAAGAGTTTTTAAAAATATTGTAAATGACTTTTAGCACAATACATGCAAATCAGTTAATCAATAAATAATGTTTGGTTATTTTTATGACATGACTGAGCTAAGGCACTATCATCATGCAAAACATTTTATTACAAAAACGTTTATCAATTCCAGCAAGACTGAATTTAACAATGAAGTTGTTTTTTGTGTGCGAGATTGGGGTGGGGGTGGAATGGTTGGTCTAATGGCACTTTCAATGCATTGATAGGTACATCATGCCTGGGAAATGGGAGCTGACTGATCATCCAAAGGATACACTGAGGCAGCTGACACAGACAGGGTGGGTATCAAACCCATAGCCCATGTATATTGAGTCTAATGTTCTACCAAGTGAACTACCAAACTTTACATAATAAAAGATTCCCTTTTTGTTGAGCCCACTCTTTATTTACCTAGGAAGCCCACTCTTTATTTACCTTAAAAGCCCACTTTATTTACCTAGGAAGCCCACTCTTTATTTACCTAGGAAACCCACTCTTTATTTACCTAGGAAGCCCACTCTTTATTTACCTAGGAAGCCCACTCCTTATTTACCTAGGAAGCAAACAAGAACTTGAAAACTGATCTGAATCCCAAACACCTGAACCCTGACCTTAATCTGGGGTCATCTAGACAGCCATCTAGACAGACATCTAGACAGCCATGCACACTGATGTCTATAGGATCACCAAGGTGTGCTTAATTATATATATATATATATATATATATATATATATATATATATATATATATATATATATATATATATATATATATATATATATATTGAGCATCACTTATCCAGACCTATATGGATGCCTGGAATAAGTCATGCATTTGTGGACCTTTCTTCAGATCATTTCTTTTTTATCAGAAAGTTTGGAGAAGTACTATCATTATAATGATTTACCATATATGTCTACATATTTTGAAAACTGACTTAAAACATTTAGAATGAAAATAAGTGGATGTTTACCATATATCAAACACCTGATCAACAACAGAGTTATAACATGCTTTATTTTAAAAATATGACATGAGGAAATGAAAAAATAAACACTCACATAACAAATTTAATCAATATGAATATCATTATTTTTTTTAAATTACTATAAATATTCTTCTACTTAATTACTATCTGTGCTTCAACACTTTAAAAAAGCAAGAAATGCTGTTTCTAAATCATATACATATACATTAGGTATATAATTATGTATATATACATCTATACTTGCTTATAAGTCGGGTCCAACTGCAAGGAACACAGACCCTGATCTCATAACAAACTGCATAGATCCAGATCTGCTTCCACATTATGCATCAGGAGATCTTGGTCTACGCAGCTGGATCTGCTTTATAAGCAAGCAAAAACAAAATGCTAACCAACACTTTGAATCTATTTTGATGAAAAATTGATGACCGTCTCTTCTCTAATACTGGCAAAATAACTTTTGACAGAAAATGAATAAAAAGACATTCTGTATTAAGAAAAAGAGTAAATGAAGCATCTGGCATCTTAAGAGAAATGTGCTATGTCTGTCAGTCATCCTCCTTCCCTTATATGGTAATGGAGACATCTATCAGAGATGGTGAGTCTAGTGCCTTACCGCAGGATGCAGTAATCGACAGAAAAGTTGAAAAATGTCTCTGTTAAAAATTTCATATTTTTGGTTTTTTATCAGTATACAACATTGTATGTTATATTATAATTCTTATTTTCCTGATCTGAGCCACAATTTGTCAATTATGGTGAGTGAGTGCACGATGAATGTTGAAGTAAAATTCATTTAATTAAACTTACACAAATCAAAGCTGTCCCAAACTGTAAATAAAAATTTAGAGTCTTAAAGTTCAACTTTTTGACATTGCTACACCATCTCTGTATTCAGGGTGACCTGCTGTGATTTGTTCTATCTATTTGATATTCAAAATATTTTCATCAACAAAAAGGTGTATATACAAAATGTATGTTGCTGCTAAAAACACACTAACAAGCATGCATAGCGTTTACCTTCATTTCACCTGTTAGCCTCATTTTGGAATTTTCTACTCTGCGTTTAAGATCCTCTAACTCATGGGCTAGTCTGGTAGCCTGTATTTTGTAGTTATTCTGAAGAACAACCATTAAAAATAACTTATAAAAAATTTGTAATAGAGAACTGAAAAATTGGATTTTGAACATATACCCAAAAAACATGTCATGGCTGAAAATGAGAAACATGCAAAAACAGAAAATAAATAAATTTGATAGTAATGAGTACCAAGTTATTTTGTAATCTTTCCAACCTTGGTGCATATAAATACAAGCACAACCAGTGGCATAGTAGAAAAAACCCATCTTATATGTACATAAATTTGGCTGCATGTATATACAGTGGATGCTCGTTATACTGACCCCTCCCCCTTCCTGACCCCCAATCTCTCCACCCTTCCTGCTGCTGAAAAATGTAGTACATCTTTTGCTTCCTAATGATGAAGCTGACAAGTATTCCAGCTTGCTGCCAAATCTGGCCCAGGTTTTGTTTTTGTCCCTCAGTGACTGTACCCTCTTACCATCTGTTCCCACAACCTCTAGCCAAACCACTGTTGTTTCAGAAATATGCTCTTAAATTCCCAACTTCTAATATAGATGTAAGTTAAAGCAAATCTTTTTAGTAAATTATGTTTCTTCGAGAATCATTACCCAATCACATTAACATTACGAATATGAACCTGCTACTTACCGAATACAGCCCTACTAAAAAAATAAAAATGTGTCTTTCCTGTCTATAACATAGTAATACAGAGCAATAAGTCTTGCCCATTATCTCCCATTTTCACCACTAGGTGCAGCTAGTTTTCAAGCTGAGCAAAATACCAACAAGGATGCTCACATAAAAAAAATGGGGTGGCTGGGAGAGTCTTTAAGTAATGTGAGTGGTAAGTATTCTCAGAGAAACATAATTTTCTAGAAAAATTTGCTTTCTCCTTTGAATACATTCCCCAATCACATTAAGAGAATAAGTAATAGGAGGGAATTCTAACCAGCCTACCAATACCCTGAGTACCTTCTAGGGAAGAGAGATTGTTTTCCCTATGTGAACAATAACCCACTCTCTGACTTAAAAGCAATATTGTGTATGGTCACATGACCCATGACCACATTATCAGGTCATACCGTTAAAGGATGTGTTGATTTAATTGGGTCTGGTGGTCTTCTAGGCCAGAGCCACAGGACCCACCATATTCAGGTTTTGTTTCTGCAGAGCTAAATCCCTGAGATAAAACTTGAGAAGGTTTGACTGTTCTTGCCATCCAAAAGCTTCTCGGTCTCAGATCCAAACACTGCATTCAACCATGAGGCTTACTGAGATCACTCTAATTTCATGAGTGGAAATCCTCATGAGGTGACTGATCATTTGAGATGTAGGAGTACACTGAGTGTACAACTCACTTAATGATAGGGGCTAGGTGGTAATATCCTGTTTTCCTTGCCTTCTGAGAGAGAGAGAGAGCCATTTGCGGTTGCCATGACTTACCTTTCTCATCAATACTTTGAGTAGTGCCAGAAGGCATGGACAGGATCTTGCATGGCTGCTGTTCTCAACTTATCTACAGATTTGATGAAATGTATGATGACTCTCTCATTATCTACTGATTGTAACCAGTTCTTGGTTGTGTCATGAGGATCACTGAACAATCTGATAAGAACTCAGGATAGTCCAGGTTGACTGAAAGACCATGTAGCTCATTCACCCTGTACACTGAAGCTAGATCTATCAGGAAACATGTTTTGTATGACAACAGATTCAGTGAGGTCTGGGCTTATAGCTTGAATTTATCTGAATCAACAGAAGTTAAGACCCAGAACAGACTCAGCTTTGGAAACAGGGTGAATGATTTTGTTCTATTCAAATCAAAATTGGTGAGTAGGTCTGATAGTTCTTTATCATGACTGATATCTCTTCTGCCATGATGCCTGCATGTGCCGAATAGTATGGTGCATTAACCTTTGATGGTACATGGTGCCAACTTTATTTCCTCATAGAGCCAGAGGAAATAGCCAGCTAGTTGAGGGATTCAGGCATTCAAAGGGATGATGGTACTGTCTCTACAATAGTCTCTGAAAACATGCCACTTTCCCTCATAAGCCTTCAGAGTGGAGGGCCTTGCTGCTCTCATGATTCTCTCTACAATCGAAGGTCTCAGAAGGCTGCCCTGACAAGACTGTCCTGACAAGAGCCAGGCATGATGGAGAAGTCAGTCTTGGAGGCTGAGGGGTGGAACATGTGCAACCAAGACTCAGATTGATTGTAATCATCCTGGATAGGTCAAGTAGATCATTGACCCAGGAATTGTCGCAAATGAGAGGGGCTATCATTATTAACTTGCAATTCTAACCACTTATTTTCTGTATTATTAGTTTTGGTACTAAGACGGGGGAGGGGGGGGGCTTAAGCACAGGCCCATATTACCTCCCAACTAACTGACAGTAGATCCATGTGTGAACCAGTGAGACAAGAGTGTAGCTTGTGGCTCCATTTTGTTGCAAAAAGGTTGATGCTCAAATGTCTCCAAAGCATACAAATCTAAAGAAAAATTAATGGAAGGTGAAGGTTGGATTTTTCGAAATCCAAAAGAAAACCAAGATGATTCAAAAGGAATAAGAGATTGTTTCTGCCCTTGAGAAGAACAAAGCTTACCATATGCTCTTGGAGGAGACTGTCCATATATGATACCATTACTGTAAAGGAAGTCAGCCAGAATTGGGTAACGATGGAATCCATAATTTTGGTAAAGGGGTTGATCTTAAGACCGAATGTAAAATTGTGATAATAGTACATTTTGTCATAAAACCAAACTGAAGAAACTTTTGCAACGGCACATGACTAGGGACATGGCCATAGGTATCGGTGAGATCAAGACTGATGGCATACTTGTCCCATTGGATAGAATCCTATCATACTTGTCCCATTGGATAGGATCCTATCACACTCATCCATCATACTTGTCCTATATATCTCACATCTCCATCTTAAAACCTCAGTGGAAGAATGAATTTTCTGAGTGACTCTGATCTATGAGCGACTTCAACTTGCCATTGGAGTTTTTGATAAAAAACAGCTGTGAAAACCCCAGAGATTGTGGCTTTTGCACAGCTCCCACTATCTGTTTGTTGAAGAATGACTGTATCCTCTACTGAAGAATATTGTCCTTCCCTTAACCTGAAGGCACATGCATTAGAAGGGCAAAGGAAGAAAGAGAGGGTTGGATAAAAAAAATCCAAAGTCCCTTTGAAATGACTTGGATCACCCATTCATTTTGCAGAAATAGGTTTACCCAATATGAATGGAATTGCAGAAGTTTGGCATCTCTCAGTAAACTGTCTGCAGGCGGTGGGAGTGGTAAGTCAGTGGCAGGAGAAAGAAGGCTTGGAATTGGAGAAACTTGGTTTCTTACCTCTCCCTTAAGTGAAGCTCCTAGACTGGTTTGAATGTTCTATGCTCCTAGACTGGTTTGAATGTTCTATGCTGACATAAGGTTGAGATCTAAGAACTTGCAATGTAAAAGATTATCCCTCCACTGTGGCAGAGACAGGTTTTAAATGAGGATGTGGGTGGGGTGACAAATTAGAGTGGTAGTTCTTGAGCTGTCTGCCCCCAAACTTCTTCAATTTTTCCCCCCAAACCAAACAAAGTAATTTGTAAAGCAGGACTGTTCCAACAGATCAGGTCAATGCACTCACTGTTGAATGAGCTGCTCTGTCTATGACTGAGTAATTCACTCTATGATTGAGTAATTTGCTCTGTCTATGACTGAGTAATTTGCTCTGTCTATGATTAATTTGCTCTGTTTATGATTGAGTAATTTGCTCTGTCTATGATTAAGTAATTTGCTCTGTCTATGATTGAGTAATTTGCTCTGTCTATGATATAGTCATTTGCTCTGTCTATGACTGAGTAATTTGTTCGTTCTATGATTGAGTAATTTGCTCTGTCTATGATTGAGTAATTTGCTCTGTCTATGATTAAGTAATTTGCTCTATCTATGATTGAGTAATTTGTCTATGATTGAGTATTTATTATACTTTGTTGTCAAATAGGTGATCAAAATCATGTATCACAACATTCATCAATGACTGCATGATGTAGATAAAGTTCAAGAAAGTGACAAAAATATTGGAAATTTTTTTAAAAATTATGCATACAACCTGTACAGGAATGATTAATGCACAATATAAATCCAAATTCCTGGATGGATGGTTAAAATTCACATCAATATTCACATGGACTTGTGAGAAGGTTTTTATAATATGTTGACTGTACCATAGTGAGGTTTAATAAATAGTGGTAGCTAGGGGAGGTAATGTAACAAGCTATTTCCCTTTGTCTATGTGTTTAGTAGGGCTGGATTAGGGAGGTTCCAGGTTTATATTCCTAATGCTAATGTTAATTTGGAACATATTCAAAGGAGAAATATGAATGACTTAACAACATTTTTTTGCCCATAATTTGTCCTTCGCAAGAAATGTTTGCTAAAATCATTTTAACATTAATCTTATGAAAAGTTCAATTCAAGCTATAATTAAGTTTAGAAGAAAATAAAAAACAGAGTTCATTTTTTGCAGAATAGCAGTTAAATAACAAGCAATGTTTTGCCCCTTTCTTCACAGAAATGTGCAGAACTTGAATATGATGAAGTATCTATTGCTACCACAAAATATGATATAAAATGAAACAGTCTGTAAAATGCATAAAACTTAATACATGCTCCTTGGATAGCAAAACTGTTTTTCTTTCTTTTCTACCTTTGCACATATTTACCAAGTTTGATTCACAATGTACGGTATGAAATCGAAAGTAAGCCTTATTTCTAAATTGTAAGACATATTAGTTTTTAGGGTCACATGAAGTTTCAGTCTTGTCAATTTCAACTTTAAAGTACTGGCATGACTTGGAACAAGTTTTCGGTGAGATGTACCAAGATAAAAATTTGAGTACAGGATCAAACTCTGAGAGCTGAACTACGAGCACAAGATATGATAACCAAATAATCATGGTTCTACTACCACTATATGCTTCTGTACACAAGAACCAATTTCAGTACATTTTCAAATCCAAAATATTTCCATAAAATAAATACACTCTGATTGTTTCATGTCACATTATATCAAACACAAACTATAAATAATTCATGTTTGATTGATAATTATTTAGTCATCCAGACTGTAACAGTTCTCTTCAAGTTAACACATCCATATTGTGTTGTCCAAAAATGAAACATAATATTTACAAGTATCAGAATAAAAACATACCGTGTTGATTGTTTTAAACATGAAAAATATCTAGTTTGATTCATATCATAAACAATTTGAGCAAGACAAGAAATATATAAAGTCTATTTCTATGTTCTACATTTATCCAGAAATGAGATACAAAAGCAGTATTAAAAAATTGTAACAGAATTTTCAGCTTCATATAAAAATGGACGCTAAGACATATCAAAGAAAAATTATTGTATATGATGGAGCTCAAGGTGTATTAAATGTAAGCATTAAAAGAAGTATGTCATAAAATAAAGTGTAAACTGAATTTTTCTAACAATGGTCTAATAGAATGGATCATTATATTACATTTTTTCTTCATAAGCCAGTTCAGTTTAGATTATTTTTTATTTGTACTGTCCCAACAGTTTGATCTTCCTGGGAGTCAGACCCTAAAATGTATAATTTATTCATCCTAACATTATCGGTTTCAAGATAACCGGCTACATTCACAAAATCTTTCATCTGTGATTGGATGATTTATTACACTTTAGTGACTGGTAACTGTTAAAGAGAGGAAAAGGGAGATAACCTCATGGGATAGATGCAGAGGGATTCGCAGACCTTCATACACACACACGCACACTGATTGGCAGACCTTCACATACACACAAACACACTGGTCAGCAGTCTCGTCTCTTTGATCTGATAATTATTCATCTGATCATTATTCAGATTTTAAATATTGGTAAGAATTATGATTTATGGTGGATCTTTCCAAACTTAATTCATTTATTCCATAGTTGCATTATATTCCCTTTTTATGGTTTTATTTTTTTTTTAAATCAGATAAATGCGACGAGACTGCATCTGTATATTAGTTATGCAAATAAAATTTGTTCATAGAACCCACTGCTAACAACTTTGCTTTAAAGAGAATCAAAGTACAGTGGTCTACCTATTGTTGCCCATTTAGGTATAATGCCATTTTTCAGCACATTATATGCTATACAAGGTGTTCAGTATAACTGCTGGAGGAAAAACCTGGGAAAATCATTGACCCATGGGAAGATACTGGCAAGCTTTCTCACATACCTACACTGGCTGAGCCTTAGACTTGAACCCACGTGGACAGAGGTGAGATGGCAGCGATCAGTAAAGGCATGTGCTTTGGACCACTCGGCCATCCAGTTACCTCAGTCAACCTTTTGTAAACAACTCATGCCTTGCAAGGTATGCTGACATGAGGGAGTTATATGTTACCAGCCCACCCCACCCTCTTAAATGAAGCAATGCTTGTTATGGGGGAACATTTCATCCCAGAAAGCTCATCCCTGTTAGAGGTGGGCCACTGTATCATAAAAAAATAATATAAAAACCCAATAAAAACAATAAAATTTCAGGTGCTGGATTAGTGTACAGTCTCTATAAATTAACCAAAAGAAAACAGAGCATCAACCATAATGAAAATAGATGTATTTGGAAAGATGCAGGAAAGAAAACATATATTTTTCAAGAATCAAAACCTTTACGTAAAGTCAATGGTCATACTATTGTATTAAGATACAACATTTAAAGACACATTAAATCTCGTCAATTCATATTAGACAAGTTAATGCATTTTACTAACATACTGGTGCATAAATGATGAAACATGGGATTCATTCGAAAAAAACAGCTTTCAACTTTTTTGTAGATCTGTTTTCCAAATTGATAAGATTTATAAAAATAAAACATCTTCTGTTTATTTTACCTGTGTTTTGGTACATTTAAGACAAATACATTTATCATTACAGTCAATCGAGTGAGTCAACAAAGAATGTAATACTATCATTAACACAATATTATTTAATATATGTGTATTATATAAAGCCTATGTCTTTTGCTCCCTTCCACTGAAATCATGAACTGATTGCTGTGTAAAAATTTATATACCTCCTTGACAGAATTTGTGCGAGTTATACCAAACAGTTTAGTTACTACATTGAGTAGGACATACAATTTTAAACTTCAAATGTCTGGTAATGGCAGTTGATGACCAGTAAAAGAACACCTCATCTAATGAGTTAACAAAAAGGTTGGGTTTCAATACAGTAAATGTGTTAACAGTAAAGATGTAGAAACAAAATATCCAAGAAAAGAAAACTTTGAAAAAAATAAGATCATCAACAGTGAGTTCGAAAGGCCAATCAGCCAAGAATTCTGTTTTGTTTTTCTATAATTAATTTTAAAAAATCAATTGCAAAAAGTAAAAACAGAATTCTTGGTTGGCCTTTCCAACACAATGTCCATTATCTTGATTACTTCTAGTTAGTAAACATCATTTGTCTTAGTTTCTTTCTCAATCATCTGATGTCATAATATTAAGACTGTCATCATGTTCAGGGAAAAAAACTTTAATATTTATTATTCTTTTCTCCAGCATTGTGGTAAACACTTTGCATTATTAAACAATATACAACATTTAGACACACAGTACTAAAACCTTGTACACAGATGACCATTGACTTTATAAAAAATGCTTTTTCAAGGTCTGGAAGACATCCTGCCTTAATAGTAACTTACAGGTGAAGTTCCAAGTGATGTCAACTATATAAATAGAAAGTACAAATAATCAAGTATTATATAAACCTATTGGAAATGAACAAATAAATATTATTGAACTGTAACAAGGAACTTAAAAACAATTAGTAAATCATTTAATTATACTGCATCTATCCATAATTTCATGATGACATCATCACTGACATTCAACCAATCAAAATTCACCCTGACTCATTTGAGTCAGTCTCTGACTTGGTTTTTATCCGTTTTGGTCTTAAGCTGGGATAACAAAACAAAATCCTTCTAGCTGCGAATTTTGCTTTAAACTAAGTAGTTTTTACTAACAACATGCTGAAAATGTGTCTCCAAGATTTTCCATGATTAATTGTGAGAAATTCAGTGATAAGAAAATTTGAGAATTTTAAGGCCATCTGAAGGCCTGAGTAAAGCAAATGATTTTACTTTCCGAAAGCTTTTTGTAACCCCAATGTTACCTGTATTTAAAAATTATGGATATATCCAATTACTGATATACCCAATTACTGATATACTCAATCACTGAAATTTAACTTCAGATAAGCCTCATATTGATTATGTATCAAAATTACTTATAAACCCAATTACTGATAAACCCAGTTACTGATATACCCAATTACTGATATACTCAATCACTGAAATTTAACTTCAGATATGCCTCATGTTGATTATGTGTCAAAATTACTGATATATCCAATTACTGATATACCCAATTACTAATATACCCAATTAATGAAAACTTTTGATAAGCCTCATGTTGCCCTTATGTTAAAATTATGCAAATACAGTGCAACCCCGCTATAACGTGCCCTGCTAAAACGCGAATTCATATATAACGCAGTTGTGGCATGGCTCTCGAAATTTCGTATATTCATTCGCACATGAAAAAATATTTTTTGTTCAAAATACACGAAATAGTGAATAAAAAAAATTGAGTATCTTTATGGGGAAGAGATCGCATATGAATTCAAATTTAATATGAATGTGGCGTGGTTCCTGAAATTTTAAATACATGTATGTGTATATTTCTCATACTGGGAAAAATTATATTTTTTAAGTACGAGAAGTAGTGTGTAAAACATTTATTATCATTTTAGGGAAGAGTTCGCGTATAAATTTTAATATAATAAGATTTTGGCATAGCTTCTAAAATTCAACAATATCACCAGGTTCTTGAAGTGTTATGCCAAAATAAACATTATCGGGCATGTTACCAGTAAATAATGTCCGCTTTATTAGCTGGAAATTGAAATGGTATGCAATTGTACATGCGTTCAGCTTTAAAATTTTTTTTTATAAAAGTGACTCGTGACCATTGCAGGCCTAATGCACTTAGTTCTCGGGTTTTACATGTGTATGGGGTTTACTTATGAACTCGGTATTGATTTCCTATTTTTTTAATAAAAATATTTTATCGTTATGGTAACACAAGTTCACAAACGCAAGTCGTTCTCTGCACTTTGTGCAAAAAAGAAAATATTATCATTTTGGGGAAGAGATCATGTACCAATTCAAGTATAATATGATATAAAATATGATCGTGGCGTTTTTCCTGAAATTTTAAATACATGTATGTGTATTTTTCTTGTACCCAGAAAAATACTTTTGAAAAGTACGAGAAATAGTGTGTAAAACATTTATTATCATTTTATGGAAGAGTTCAAGTATGAATTTGAATATAATATGATCGTGGCTTGGCTTCTGAAATTTAACAATTTCACCAGATTCTTGAAGTGTTATGCTAAAATAAACATTATCGGAAATGTTACTTGTTACTGATCCATGAGTAAAGCCAGTAAGTCGTCTAGTGATTGTCTTCAATTAATTCTGCATACCATCGAGTTCAAACAATAGCCGACATGTGTTCCTTTAACTGCATGCACAAACAAGCAGCAGCCAATGCGGTGGTTGATAAAAGATTCTCAAAATTTAATAAACATAAAAAAATGAAAGCCACCAACATGTTTCCTGGGCTTGGCGGTGTTATTAGAAGCAATCAGTTGACCAGTAAATAATGTCTGCTTTATTAGCTGGAAATTGAAAGGGTATGAAATTGTACATGCGTTCATCTTGACATTTTTTTTTTTAAGTGACTCGTGATCAGTTGCACACCTACTGTACTTTAGTTTTCGGGTTTTACATGGGTATGGTGCTTGTTTATGAACTCGTTATTAATATCCTTTTTTTTAATAAAAATATTTTGCTGTTATGGAAAAGCAAGTTCACAAATGCAAATCGTTCTTTGCACTTTGCACCATGATTAGTATAGTAGTTTTCACACGTTTCTTTCGATATTCACAAAATCTGAAGTAAAAGTTGCACGCTGAAAGCGTGTGTTGATTTGTAATTATTCTTGTTGTACTCGTTCAACCAAATAAGCGTACAAGCATTAATTATTGGAAATTTGCATTGGATAAGTGTACACGGAAATGCATATGAGAAAATTTTAGCAGTATGAAATTTGTACAAACACTGTTCATAGACTCTGGAACGTAATGAACCATACACGTGCTTCGTCTTTCTTAACCTAATTTTGCTGTTAATTTTTCCCAGTGAATTCAGACACATAATGATGTGTGACAAAATTAGTGAATAGTTTAAATATGTATGCAATTTTTGCGATGGAATTACTAATTATATTGATTAATTTCAAGCCCCGACGGTATGCTATAAGACGGCAAGTAAATGGTGTTGATACTCTGTTCATGCTATATATTAGATATTGAATTCAGATACAATGTTCAGAGAAAAAAATATTGAATATTGTAAACCTGTGTGCAATTTTTCAATGGAATTACATGCATTATAGATGAACTGACTGCAATGACGGCACGATAGTAAATGGTGTTGATACCCTATTCATCATATATATTAGACATGAATACACATATATGTGCCAATGAGTTGTTCTCTCAAAAAAGTAAAATACTGTAAAACCCCGCATTAGCGCAACCCCGATATTAACGCGATCCAATTTTGTGGACCCCAATTATCGCGATATAGCGGGGTTCCACTGTAATAGTAACCAATTACTGAAAACTTCAGTTAAACCTGATTTTGCATGTATGTTAAAATTATGTTAAAATTATGGAAATACCCAATTACTGAGAACTTAAATTAAACCTGATTTTGCATGTATGTTAAAATTATGGAATACCCAATTACTGAAATCTTTAGTTAAACCTGATTTTGCATGTATGTTAAAATTATGGAAATACCCAATTAATGAAACCTTTAATTAAACTGATTTTGCATGTATGTTAAAATTATGGATATTCCCAATTATTGAAATTTCTTATTAAGCCTCATGACGCATGTATGTTGAAATTATGGATATACCCAATAACGAACAGCATAGGCCTAGGTATGTCACTGTATAATGTGCTTGGAGCTTGGGGTCAAAGATAGTCTTGAAACTATTTATAGCGAGAGACCAATATAATAACCATAACTAACATTAAAACCAGTGATGAAAAAGGAACTAAATTTCACCTCAGATTCAATGTCAATTTGACTGTAAATTGCATAAGGTTGTTATTTTATAACTGTTTAATATTTTTACTTTTAAAGTCAATACTATTACAAAACAACATTTACTTTCTACCAGTATGCTCAATGCAAAAATATTTTGGCATATAAACATTAATACTGTACTACATGCAAACTGCATCTCTTCTTGAAAAATTCCTAAACAAGTTAAAGTCATGCAAGACAATTAGATTAATAAGTATGTGTTGAAAGGAAGATGGTTTTAACTAATTGGGTATAAGATTTATGTTATTATCAAACTGAACTGTTTTTCTTGGACTCTTACGACCACTAATACCTTGATTTACTGAGCTTCTAGTACTAGAATAGGTGGAGCTGTAATCTGAATCATAAAACAAGTTAGCCTCTCCTTGGTTATATTTGTTACTTTTGATGTTAATCAATTCTACAGAATACTGTACCCTGCCAGAAGGGTAATAAGGAGTTACTTCCCCATACTGCCCAAGTCTGGGAATATTTGTCTTCCCTGGCTGGGCTGAACTGAAAGAAGGCATCTCATTTGTTTGATGTGTAAAAGATGGACTATGTCTAGGTGAAAAAGCTTGACTATGCAGTGGAGATTTTGCCAAACTAGGGGAATTATCTCCCCAGCTTCTCTGATCATAATGTGGTGACTGTACTGGCAATAATCCAGGTGAACCTCTGTTGCTAAGGTTATGAGAACTGTTTACAGGAGAACCAACCTTTGGGGATGGCTTAATTTCCTGCAGCTTTGTGGCTTTCTCTTTTGGACCTTCTAGAGTGGATATCAATTTTTTGTGAATAATGTCCAATTCATGCCGAAGTTTGTTACACTGTTCATCTAGTGGAATTGTCTTCTTTTTCTCATCAAAGTATCTCTTCTTCCACAGATCCCTTGCTGCAATGATAAGTGTAAGAACAGAACTTAGATTGTATTCAGTGATAATCATAAAATATTGTTCAATTTTTGCAGACCGATGAACTACAATAAAATCTTATACTGTAACAATACACTACTGGCCTGTGCATGTGAACATATACCCATCAATCACTTGGTACAGCAGCTGGCTGGAGGAAGTTATTAATTACAACTACTACAATTACAACTACCATGGAACCTTGACTCTCTGACTTCACTGGTGGACAGAAAAATGGTTTGGTTAACTGGGTATTTCAGATAAATGGAATACTGTGGCACAGTCATCTACAGAAGCTTTGGGGAACAAGTCTGAATAGAGATGAAGTGGAAGGCAAGAAGAATAAAGTTTATACTGTAGTTGGCCAGAATAACCCAGCAATCAGTCTGCAAGTTCATCTACTAGGATTTGTATTAGTACATGTATAAATAACTACATATTGGTATGAATTAGTACAGCTCATTTACTGACGTGTGTACATGTACATTTACGACCACTACACCGCTAAAGCTTAATGACAAGAATACAGTTGAACCTACTGACTGGAATACAGTTGAACCTACTGAATGGAATACAGATGAACCTACAGACTGGAATACAGATGAACCTACTGAATGGAATACAGATGAACCTACTGACTGGAATACAGATGAACCTACTGACTGGAATACAGATGAACCTACTGACTGGAATACAGTTGAACCTACTGACTGGAATACAGATGAACCTACTGACTGGAATACAGATGAACCTACTGACTGGAATACAGTTGAACCTACTGACTGGAATACAGTTGAACCTACTGACTGGAATACAAATGAACCTACTGACTGGAATACAGATGAACCTACTGACTGGAATACAGTTGAACCTACTGACTGGAATACAGTTGAACCTACAGAATACAGATGATTTGACTAGTTTACAGCTAGCTACTGGCAAAATATACTGTTAAACCTACTACTGCCTGTAGCATTTAACTGCCAGTAGTGGTAAACCTACTGCCGTGTATACAGTGGAACCCACTATAGGGTATAGGTAGGACTATGTCTTCCAAACAGTGTACAGTTGAAACTTCGGACAACTACTGACTGCAACACAAAGCTTTGTACCTAATGAACAGTGTATAATCAACTTGGTGTCCACTGACTGACCATAAAACATATCCATCACTGGCCATAAAATATGTCCAGTGACTGGCCATAAAATGTGTCCACTGACTGGCCATAAAATGTGTCCAGCAACTGGCCATAAAGTGTGTCCACTCACTGACTATAAAACGAGTCCACTGACTGGGCATAAAACATGTCCAGTGACTGGTCATAAAATGTGTCCACTGACTTGCCATAAAATGTGTCCACTGACTGGCTATAAAATGTGACCACTGACTGGCCATAAAATGTGTCCACTGACTGGCCATAAAATGTGTCCACTGACTGGCCATAGAATGTCTCCACTGACTGGTCATAAAACATGTCCACTGACTGGCCATAAAATATGTCCACTGACTGGCCATAACACATGTCCACTGACTGGCCACAGAATGTCTCCACTGACTGGTCATAAAACATGTCCACTGACTGGCCATAAAATATGTCCACTGACTGGCTACAAAATGTATCCACTGACTGGCCATAAAACATGTCCACTGACTGGCCATAAAACATGTCCACTGACTGACCATAAAATGTGTCCAGTGACTGGCCATAAAACATGTCCACTGACTGGCCATAAAACATGTCCACTGACTGACCATAAAATGTGTCCAGTGACTGGCCATAAAACATGTCCAGTGACTGGCCATAAAACATGTCCAGTGACTGGCCATACAATTCCCTTTTCTTCATAATGTTACTTAAGTTATACTTGACCAAGTCTTGTATAATACTTTCCAAGTTTTAAGTTACTGTTGAAATTTTCAACCAATACTGCAGTAGTTTAAAATTAAAGCACTTTTGAGAAATTAGCAAGTAGGTGTTGCCCAGTAGATTAAACAGCATATGGTCAAGATGCAATTGGCTGCTTGTATTAGAGAGGCTGTGTAATTCTTTCATGCTAATATGAGTTTCACAAACAGTACAAACCTTGGCAAACACACCAGTGTATCCCATAGACTGAGAGTCAAAAATACCCTTTGTGTCAGAACTAGGGGTCATAGACTGAGAGTCAAAAATACCCTTTGTGTCAGAACTAGGGGTCATAGACTGAGAGTCAAAAATACCCTTTGTGTCAGAACTAGGGGTCAGAAAGATTAATAAAAAATCTTGGTTTTTAATTTAAATATTTGTGGGTTTCTGATGCACAAATGAGGGTAAAGGGATTAACAGTCTGTCAGCATGATGCACATTTTAAAGTGGGAGTCATATACTCTTTTCTTTGCTATCAACATTTTTAAATGCATCTATCACAACTAGAAATGATGATAAAAAAGAACAAAATTATTGAACTTACACCTTAAAACTGAATGATGTGCATGCCAGAGTTTGTTAGTTTCTTAAACTCAAATTAGAGTTAACATTTTCTGTTTACTGTGTAATGTTCACACAAGTACAATTATTGACAAAGTGTACAGTTAAATTAACTGACTGATTTACAGACAATAACGGACTAAGTGTACAGATGAATCTACTGAACAGAATGCTGCAAATCTTTGACCAGTATACACACTTTAATACTCTCAATAATTTATTTCACACAAAAGCCAAAGGTTGTTGTTTTGGGTTTAACACAATTTTTCAGTGCAAGAAGGCTGTATAAGGTGACCAGGATAATTAGAACTACCAACCCATGGGAAGGATCTGGAAACTTTCTCACATACCCACAAAATGATACCCACATGGGCAGAGCTCAAGACTCGAACCCACATGGACAGAGGTGAGATGGCAGTGATCTGTAAAGGTGATTGCTTTAGACAACTCAGCCACCTGGGGCCCTAAAGGCCATGGGCAAGTTGCTTTTGAAGAATCACTTGCTCCATGTAAAATCTTCTTAGGGGCCCCAGGTGGCCAAGTTGGTGGTTCTTAATAGGGTTTTGCTGGGTTTTTCCTCTGCCTGCTATACTGTCCACCATGTATAGCCTATAATGCACTGAAAAATGGTGTTAGACCCAAAACAAAAACAACATAAAGAGTTGTAGGTTGTATGAATACAAAAATCAGATGACTGACAAGGAAAATATATCTCTAAGAAAGATTGGACCTGTGAAATATTTAGTCAGGCCCAGAGAATAATATTAAAACTTTAATGTCCAGGTATTTCATTGACTGTTGAATGTTGTTGAGTGTTATTTTCAAGATCTATCATGTTATATGGCTCCTTCTATGCACATCTAGCCGGATGTTCATCTGCCATTGACTCACATTAGAAAGAGAGAAACATGATCCAAATGAACTGACCATATTTGTTGTCGTAAGTGACACAGCTCAGAATAACAGTGATATGATTGACAAATTTAATCAGCCACCAGTATACAAATTGGTTAATATTCAGTCCACCTGTATAGAGGATGGTTAATATTCAGCCCACCAGTATGCAGGTTGGTTAACATTCAGTCCACCTGTATACAGATTGGTTAATATTCAGTCCACCAGTATACAAACTGGTTAATATTCAGCCCACCAGTATACAGTTTGATTAACATTCAGCCAACCAGTATACAGTTCGGTTAATATTCAGCCCACCAGTATACAGTTTGGTTAATATTTTGGCCATAATCGTTGTCAGAGATATTGCCAGTGTTTATAAATGGAAGTGTACCAAAGACAGATATTGTTCATTGCTACCAAAACTTGCTGACATTTTCTACCTAATATCAACAACATAATTCCCACCTATGACCTCCTTAATTTGCCTTTTCTTTCTCTCATACTAATTTGCCACCTATTTGGGGATATACTGCATAACTTTCTCCATGCAATGTACTCTTACTATTAGAGACTGAATGCCTGAAGAGACTTCTGTCTCTCTTTTTGTATCAGTAACTTTAATTGAATCCAAGATAGACAATGTTGTCACAAACAGATAAGTAAAACATACATCACTGTTACATATCAGTAGTTGTAATGATTGAAATATATGCATACATCGTGAAGCTACATTCAAATAGCTGGTTAATTTTTTCATTAAAGTAATTAAATTCATTTAATCTGATACACGGATAGGTAAATTAATCATATTTACTGACACATATTGTAATTATTTCTACCTACTGAACCTCGACCCCCTACTGAAGTGGCCCTATTCAAATGATATTTTAAAATAGAAGAAACCTCTTTACTACAAAGCATTACCAGGACATATCAATTATGTATTTTTTCTTATCTGTTTTATCTTTTTCATAATATAACAATCAGCGGTAGAAAAATCATTGCCTGGTAGTACAGGACAACATATATTGAAAGCTGGGCAGCTAAATCACTCAAAGTATGTCCTTGAGCAAGGCCTGAAAGCAAGGTTTTTGACCCTGAGTACAATGTTCTACCAGCAAGAACCTTGTAAGCCCTAACTGCAAGAACCTTGTAAGCCCTAACCACAAGAACCTTGTAAGCCCTAACACCATGAACCTTGTAAGCCCTAACACCAAGAACCTTGTAAGCCCTAACACCAAGAACCTTGTAAGCCCTAACACCAAGAACCTTGTAAGCCCTAACACCAAGAACCTTGTAAGCCCTAATACCAAGAACCTTGTAAGCCCTAACACCAAGAACCTTGTAAGCCCTAACACCAAGAACCTTGTAAGCCCTAACACCAAGAACCTTGTAAGCCCTAACTGCAAGAACTTTGTAAGCCCTAACACCAAGAACCTTGTAAGCCCTAACTCCAAGAACCTTTTTTTTCAGAACCATCAAGAATCTGATTTTCAGGTTAAGAACCCACACCACCTCTGTGGCAGTAGTAGACAAGAAAGAAAATGGCTGAAAATGCCGAGTGTTGATCTACCATACTTTTGGTTCTAAAATCAGCTCAAGGGCAAGCTATCAATAAAGCCAGCTCCCTTTTTCAAATGATGCATGGAAAAAAAAATATTTTGGTACAAAAAGTGCTTTTAAACAATGTAAGGGCAGTTATTTGTTTAGCCAACAGAAGTCTTATCTTTTGCTGCACCTACCACAACATTTTATTACACAATTACAACTTTTTTAATCATAAAAATGGTCCTCTTTTTTGTCCAGTTTAAAAACCGATCCAACAATTATAGTAAAGAAAGTATTCTATTTCTTTCTATTGATCTCCTATGGCATGAAATCGCTAAAGCTTGCAAAAAAGTTACAAAGATTCTATTCAACTGTTACATACCACACTGAGAATGCCCATGCATCAGTCATCAGACTTGACAGGTAAATTAACCAGCTTGATGTGATGCCATGTACAGGTTCATACCAGCTGATAGGGGTTCAATAGATATCAGATTTATATTGAATATTGAACTGATACATGGAGAAGAGCTTAAATCCATCCCTTTTAGTGGCAAAGGAAGAATTCATTTCAGTACAGGTAATCTGATCCCTTTTAGGTATAATAGTTATCTTGATAAGTACCTAATTTATTACCAGTTACATCAGAATCAGATGACATTTTTTTACATACAGGTTTAGAAAAGAAGATAAATTTTAGCCTGACCATTTTTTATTCAACAAGAGCACTCCTTTTTTTATAAATCTCAAAGCACTTCCTTTTGGGCAAAATACATGTCCATTATACATTTTAAAAAGTCAAAATGGAACCCTGTATACAGATTATTTAATATTGTCTTAGGAGTTTCAACGAAAAAATAAATCATCTTGACTTTCACAGTGTAGTGTATTTACTCATCCTACATCTGAGTTTGAAATGTTTACCATTTCTAATGTAAATTCTTAATACTGGCATCATTCACTGCCACCCTTATCATAGTCTTGTTATCTGTTACTGGCATCATGCATTTCCACCATTGTCACAGTCTTGTTATTTGTTACTGGCATCATTCATTCCCACCTCTGTCATAGTCTTTTTATCTGTTACTGGCATCATTCACTGCCACCCTTGTCACAGTCTTGTTTCTGTTACTGTGATCATTTATTGCCACTCTTGTCACAGTCTTGTTATCTGTTATTGGCATCATTCATTGTCACCCTTGTCATAGTCTTTTTATCTGTTACTGGCATGATTGCCACCCTTGTCACAGTCTTGTTATCTGTCACTGGCATCATTCATTGCCATCCAGTGTCACAGTCTTTTTATCTGTTACTGGCATCACTGCCACCTTTGCCACAGTCTTGTTAACTATTACTGCACATGGTACAACAAACCTGCATTTTCCACGGAAGCAACAACACACAAATCAAAGCAATATTTTAACAAACTAAATGACAACCACTAGCAACTATTGATGAATGCAGAGTTGACTAACTGTATGACAACCACTAGTAATCACTGATGAATGCCTAGTTGACTAACTGTATGACAACCACTAGTAATCATCGATGAATGCCTAGTTGTCTAACTGTATGACAACCACTAGTAATCATCGATGAATGCCTAGTTGACTAACTGTATGACAACCATTAGTAATCATCGATGAATGCAGAGTTGACTAACTGTATGACAACCACTAGTAATCATCGATGAATACCTAGCTGACTAACTGTATGACACTCACTAGTAATCATCGATGAATGCCTAGCTGACTAAATGTAAGACAACCACTAGTAAACATCAATGAATGCCTAGCTGACTAACTGTATGACAACCACTAGTAATCATCAATGAATGCCTAGCTGACTAACTGTATGACAACCACTAGTAATCATCAATGAATGCCTAGTTGACTAACTGTATGACAACCACTAGTAAACATTAATGAATGCCTAGCTGACTAACTGGATGACAACCACTAGTAATCATCGATGAATGCCTAGCTGTAGCCAAACAAACATGTACTCAAAATAATATCAGATCTAACTGCATTCAACACAGACCCTGATCTACCATCACTCAATACATGGGTAGACTGGGGTCTATACTATCTTTTATAATTTTACTGATTACTCCTAACAAACTGCACGTACCAGATCAGTCAGTGCATTATGTGACAACTGATATGGGTCTATGCAGTTTATTTGGATCTGACTTATACATGACTATATATGGTAGTGCCTTATCCCCACACTGGAAGCACATAAACACAGTGTGTTCTTATCTGACTGATGTATAATGGAAACAATTTATAAAACTAACTAAAAAATTAAAACTGCTCCTTAAATAAACAAGCTCATCCAATTTTATTAACGGAAAGGATTTATCACAATTTATGAGTCACTTGAAATGAAACTAGTGCTTTTCAACTGAACAGACTTGTACCATGCTTTAACGAACAGTTTTGTCCCATGCTTTGATGAACAGACTTGTCCCATGCTTTGTGTATGTGTGTGTGTGATTTGGATTTTTAATGTAGCTTTAAACAATTTCAGTCACATCACTATGATGTCTGCAGTGTGACAGTTTATAGAGTTGTCAAGCACTGGGGCATCATGCTGCAGACATGTAGCATGATGTCCCACCCATCCACATTATCCTGACACCAGGCTGACCAGTCCTAACACTAACCTCTTAATAAGTGAGATCTTCATGCCAAGGATTGTTGGTATGAGTGAGATCTTCATGACAAGGATTGTGGGTACAAGTGAGATCTTCATGACAAGGACTGTGGGTATGAGTGATATCTTCATGACAAGGACTGTGGGTATGAGTGAGATCTTCATGACAAGGACTGTGGGTATGAGAGATTTTCATGACAAGGATTGTGGGTATGAGTGAGATCTTCATGACAAGGATTGTGGGTATGAGTGAGATCTTCATGACAAGGACTGTGGGTATGAGAGATTTTCATGACAAGGATTGTGAGTATGAGTGAGATTTTCATGACAAGGATTGTGGGTAATGTACAGTATATGGCTTTCACTAGAAACTGCTACTGTGATGTACAGTATATGGCTGACACTAGAAACTGCCACTGTAATGTACAGTATATGACTGACACTAGAAACTGCCACTGTAATGTACAGTATATGGCTGACACTAGAAACTGCCACTGTAATGTACAGTATATGGCTGACACTAGAAACTGCCACTGTAATGTACAGTATATGCTGACACTAGAATCTGCCACTGTAATGTACAGTACATGGCTGACGCTAGAAAATACCACTTAAAAAATCAGTTTTAACCAGATATTGTATACTGCCAAAGAACCTTTTGAATCTATCAGAGACTGGGATACCAAAACAGTCTTTTATACTCTATTTTCTATCCACTTCATTCAGAGGCATAGCTGGGGGGGGCAGGGGGGTACATACGTCCCCGGGCGCCAAGGTACAGGGGCGCCAAAATGAGGCTTACAACGTTACATCATAATAAGTAAACAAGGGTAATATTCAAAAATGTGATTAAACGGGGAGGGGGCTGGGGCGCTAATTTTATAGTTCGTCCCCGGGCGCAAAATATCATAGCTACACCTCTGACTTCATTTTAACATTCCCATTAGCATCAGTATTTGCACCCGCAATATAAGAAATATAAGTACCTTTGTATCTTTGTACTTTAAATATGCTAAGATGACAATTTGGAAATCAGTATTTACAACCACCTACTGTCTAGGAACAATCATCTCCATTGAACTGGAAATGCTCATTAATTCATGCTGAATGGCTTCCCTTGGTACATCAAGTACTTTTCTTGTCAACTTCAAAAATCGTCTAATTACTGTATACTACCATTCCACTTAAAATAGGATTGTTTTTCACTAATCCTCAGGATTACCAATATTCTTCTTCTTACTGATCCTGCTTAAATTTTCACTAATCCACAACATTACCATTGTTATCATTCATACTAATCCTACCTAAAATTTTAATCCTGGGATTACCAATATTAACATTCTTACTAATCCTGCTAAATTTCACTAATCCTGATAAAAGTTCCACTCATGATTCCATATTTTTCTGCATTTTCGGTGCAGAAAGTTCACAACATCGAACCTTTTATGAACCAAATTTCAGCTATTTATTTTCACTGGATTTCTGGTGCTCTCTCACTCATTGGATTTGATCATATTTACATTGCTCTTTATTGTCATCATCTAATTTCTGATCTTTAGGCAATTGTTGTGTACCTTGCAAGAATTTGTACATCTTTCCCATTGTCACTTCACAGTGCAGTGAATGTATATCAATAATGAAATAAAATCAAACCTGTTATTTGGTATATTTCTGCACTATTCTTTAATCTTGGCAACACATTCCATTCCAATCTGCCACGTTTTGGCACAAGTTGGATATCATGAATCATCAGTACTGAAATTAGTGCTTTGGGCCAGGGTGCCAGGCTTGTTCAGTTTGTACACTCTTTTGATAATTGGCACCATTATTTACTTGATGCATGGAAGAAAACATGGCTATGTCCTGCATTAGGCTTTCCTTTTATCTGGTCAAGTGCAGAGTCTGTACAGATACTTAATTAACACAATAAACATTTAACCATGAAAGGGGAATGCCATTTTATGTTAATTTGATAATCTGACCCAAGACAATTTGTTAAAAGTTTCAATCAGTGGAAAGTTTTATTGATCAAATGGTTTTTATATCAGCCTGATTTTTAGAGATCCCTCTGCAAATTTACTGATCTCAGATTAATGGCTTTGTTGTACATATATATGTACATGTATATTATTAATTGCAAATTAGCATATTACTGGTTATTTTGCCAACTTAAAGTTCATAAGTTAATATGACAATGATATTTAAAAATATTTAGCAAAATAAAACCTTCTCAAATAAAAATAAATATCCATACAAGATAAAATGAAAACAAGTTTTAAAAAATATAAGATAAAATATAAAGTTAAAAACTGGTAGAAGCCTTAAGCACACACACACACACACACACACACACACACACACACATATATATATATATATATATATATATATATATATATATATATATATATATATATAAACATATAAACTCTTGTACATGATTTTGTCTAAGTTTTACAAAGTTTTATTCATGTCTGTAAATTGTAGTGATTATCTATATTTTGGAGTCATTCTTATTTCTTGTGTTCCTGTTGTAACAAAAAGTCTGTAGACATGTTTTATGTTGTACTTTATTATTTGAAAGGAAACAAATTTTTGGACTGCTTAATGGAAATAGGAAGGGCTCATTTGAATTATACTATTATTCTGAACTATTGTGAATTATTCAAGGGTGTTTTGGACATCACTGTTTTGAAAATGTCAATATTCTTGCAGACCAGTACATTTCTGGTTACTTTATGACCATAAAGTCATAACAGAAATTGAGGGCTTGTCCAGGATAAGAATTTCAGAAATATTTCAGAGAAATTTAAATTGATTTTAAAATGTAAATTCAATTTAGTTCATGCATTTCTTTATCCCTGGTCTTTTGATTTTCCATAGTGAAACCAACAAAACTTTTACAATGTCATCTAGGGTGAAGAGTTTTGTTTCCAATCCGACCTGGGAAGGGTTTGAGAGTTTAAGGAAAGATGAGCTGCTGAAGTTTTCCAACATAAAATCATCTTGGTTAAAACAGGAACAAAAAAGTATTTGGTATTTGGTGCAAAAGGAAATTTTTGAAAACAATGCTTTAGGATTAAATAGTAAGTCTCTTGTTCTGAACTGAAATTAAGGGAATTAAAATTTAAAAAATGGACAAAAACAGATTTAAGAAAACTTGAGCTGTAAATGCAAAAGGAGGAAACAGACAAATTCAAAAAGAAAAAGAAATGAAAATGCAAATGCAGAAAGAAGAGTGAGAGAGAGACAAAGTCAGAAGAAGAAAGAGAGATGCAGATGAAATTACAAATGCAAACAGAAGAAAGAGATAGGAAAAGAGAATGGGAAGAGAAAATGCAAATGCAGTTACAAAAAGAAGAGAGATGCAAATGAAATTAAAAATTCAAACAGAAGAAAGAGAGATGGAAAGGCAATTGAAATTTAAAGAACTGTTACTGGAAAGAAAACAGCAATCACTTCGGGATAGTTACAAAAAATATTAAATCTGTACCTCCTTTAAAAAAAATGATGTAGAACAATAGTTTTCTCATTTGAAAAAATAGCTCCGAATATAAAATTGGCAAGAGATCACTGGACTTTGTTATTACAGAGTGTACTTATTGGCAAAGCGAACGAAGTTTATACTTCACTGTCAGTGGAAGCAACTGCTGATTATGATTTGGTCAAGGAATGTATCTTGAAGGGTTATGAGTTGGTACCTGAGGCATATCAACAGAGGTTTAGGAATTGCTAAAAAGAAAATAGCCAAACCCATTTTAAGTTTCCTAGGGAAAAAGAAAAGCTATTTGACATGTGGTGTATATCTAAAGAGATTGATAAAGAGTATGACAAACATAGAAAACTCATATTAATTGAAGAGTTTGAGAGCTGCATCCATAGTGACATTAAGACTTACTTTGATGAACACCAGGTAGACACTTTAGAAAATGATGCTCATACGGCTGACGACTATTTTTTTCCTCTCATACGACTGACAACTATTCCTTGACTCAAAAAGTTTCATTTGTCAATAAGTTTTCCTCTCAGCAAATGGTTAGTAAGAAACCACCGTACGTCAAGCAAGTACTTACAAATTTCAATCTGGTACAACTAATAAGAATCAAATGTATGATAAGACCGATCAGAAATCCTTATCTATTCCTACATGCATTTATTGCAAGAAAATATGGCATTTTATTTCAGATTACTTTAAGTTTAAAAAATAATCAACAGAATAAAGACATAGCAATTCCAAATGCTCTTGTATCTCAGAGGTCAAGGTCATGGCCATGTATTATAAACAAAACATTTGTGGGGTCAAACAAACCCCATTCTGATTTTATTATGGAGAATTATGAACCATTCATGTCAAAAGGTTCTATATCACTTACTGGTGATTTGGACAATCCTATCTCTAATAAAATATTAATGGACACAGGAGATTCTGAGTCTTTTATTATCAGGGACTTTGCTTTTGTCTGAGAAGTCTTCTTCTGAAAGTGTTCTTGTTCAGGGACCTGAGTGCAAATTTATTCAAATTCCACTCCATAATGTTGATTTAACATCAGACTTAGTTTCAGGACCAGTGACTACTGGTGCTGTACATTCTTTGCCCATTGACAGTGTTCATTTATTGCTAGGCAATGACTAAGCTGGAGATAAGGTTGTGGTTAATCCACTTGTAACTGACAAGCCTGTTTGGATCAAAAGTTTATCCTATTGAAAATGAAATCCCTGATTTATATCTTGCTTGTGCAGTTACTAGAGTTATGGCAAAGAGAGCTCTTGAGAATGATGTTGATCAGGAAATTATTCCTTTGGCTGACACATTATTGGTCAAGCTTTTAATGAGGTCACTCTGCTTCTGTTACTGATCAATCAAAAGGTCATTTAGGAATCAATACAACCTATCAAAAGATCTTATATCATTTTTATTGACTGAAAATTAAGATTGACGTTTCTGATACTGTAAATCTTGTCACACTTGTCAAATGGTAGGAAAACCCAACCAAAAGATACCTAAAGCTCATTTACAACTGATTCCTGCATTTGACAACCCATTTATCAGAATAATGGTAGACTGTGTAGGTCCCTTACCTATGACCAAATCTTGAAACCAGTACTTGTTGACCATAATGTGTGTGCTGACAAGGTTTCCGGTGGCAAGCCTTATGAAACATTAAGACTAAATCTATAGTCAAAACCTGAATAAAGTTCTTTACACTTTTTGGCCTTCTCAAATCTGTTCAATCTGATCAAAATTCAAATTTCATATCAGGGATCTTCCAACAATTTATGTATGAATTATGTATCCAACAATTTAAGTCCAGGGGGACATTGTAGAGATTTCATCATACTTTAAAGAATATGATAAGGTCATATTACTTCGATACCAGAAAAGATTGACTTGAAGGTGTTTCATTTACTGTTGTTTGCTGTTAAGGAGTTACTTCAAGAGTCCCTAGGTTTTGAACTTGTTTTTGGACATATGTTCATAGGCCACTGAAGTTGATGAAAGAGAAGCCTCTTTTAACAGAGGAATCAGAGATTCATTTACATGATTATATCTCTGATTTTAAACTGTTGAAATCTTGTGAGGAAATAATCTTCAGTACACCCATTAAAAATGAAAGTAAAATATGACCAAGCTAGAAAACCAAAAACACTTCAGCCTGCTGATAAAGTTCTGGTATTCTCTTCAGGCTAAGTATTATGGTCCCTTATACATTAAAAGTATTATGGTCCCTTATACATTAAAAGTATTATGGTCCCTTGTACAGTTAAAAGTATTATGGTCCCTTATGCAGTTAAAAGTATTATGGTCCCTTATACAGTTAAAAGTATTATGGTCCCTTATACAGTTAAAAGTATTATGGTCCCTTATACAGGTAAAAGTTTTTTGGTCCCTTATACATTAAAAGGAAAGGAAGTGACTTAAATTATATCACTGACACTCCTGGGAAGTGGAAACAGAAATATTTCTGCCATATAAATATGTTAAAGGAGTATGTTCACAGAGATAGATAAATCATTCAATACATTTTGGTGTTCCTGTCCCACACAGTTATTATTTAAATGATGCAATAGAACTAGATTAAAGTGACTATGGTTTAACCAGTCTTCAAAAGTCTGAAATATTACAGAAACTGAATAAGAAAACTTTCACATCTACAGCCACTGGAAAAGAAATGAGTTAAAGCAGCAAATATGTGAATATCAGCATTTGTTCCCAGATGTTCAAACTTGAACAAAAAAAATCAACCATGCTGAAATTGTAGATTCTAAGAATGTAAAACAGAACCCTTACATGATGAATCCTCTCAACCAGGAATGTTTGAAAAAGTAAACTGAAAATTTGTTGAACCAAGCAAAGTAACTAGAGCTCATCATGTATTCTTGTGCTGAAACCAGATAATTCTTTGCATATGTGCACTGACAACAGGAAAGTGAACAGTGTCACCAAAACAGGCTCATTTCAAATACCAAGAATTGATCACTGTATTGACAGAACTGGAAATAAAAAATGTCTCCAAGTTTGACCTCTTCAAAGTATTCTGGTAGGTTCCACTTAAGGATAGAACAAAAGAAATTCTGGCCTTTGCAACTCTAAAAGGACTCTACCAGTACAAAGTAATGCCATTTGGTATGAAAAATTCTCCCTCAAAATTTCTGCACTTAATGAACATGTTAACATCTGGTATAGATTGCTGTGATGTGTATATCGATAATGTTATTATGTACAGCTATTCATGTAAAGGTCACCTAGAAACTATCTGGAAATTTTTCATTTGACTGACAATTTATTTAAGTTAAAGTGAGTTTTGCTGAGTTTGTGTCACATGTTTAGAACATATTGTGGGACATGGTCAAGTCAAGCCTGTAGAAGCTAAGGTAAAAGCTATCACTGAATTCCCTCTGCCTATCAGTAAAAAGCACCTGATGCAATTTACAGGTATGGCTAGATATTACTGGAAGCTTTGCTCATATTTTTCCATAACTGCTGATTCCGAGTCCCTGACCAATTTAATGAGTAAGACCAAAATTGTATTGGTCAGGCAAATGTCAGGAAGTGTTCAGTAAATTAAAGGCCATACTTAAAAGTGGACCAGTTCCTTCAGCTCCAGATTTCAACCAATCATTTAAATTATCTGTTGATACAAGTGATGTAGGGGTTAGTGGCATATTAATTCTGGAAGACAAAAATGCCATGGGTCATCCAGTGTGCTGTTTCTCTAAAAAATTAAACAAGCACCAGGGAAATTAGTAATTTGGCTCCTTCTCCAGTTATTGTATTCAGTGATCACAACCCCCTTACTTTCATCAATAAAATGTGTGTGTGTGTGATTTGAATTTTAATGTAGCTTTAACAATTTTTCAGTCATATCGCTATGATGTCTGCAGTGTGATGTCTAGCACTGGGGCATCATGCCGCAGATATGTAGCATGATGTCCCACCCAGTCACATTATCCTGACACCAGGCCAACCAGTCCTAACACTAACCTCTTAATGATGAGCACCAAGCGAGGCAGCTGTTGGTACCATTTTTATAAATCTTTGGCATGACTCGGCCGGGGATTGAACCCACGACCTCCTGCATCTGAGGTGGATGCTCTAACCACGAGGCCACTGGAGCAGTCCATCAATAAAATGAGAAATAAAGATCAGGGTTGTTGAGATGGAGTTTGATGTTGCAAAAATTCAACATTGACATTCAGCACGTCAAGGAAAATTTAATCATAGATGCACTTTCATGTGTATAGGAGTTTTGTATTACTTTATTTTGTATACATTTTTGAACATTTCTTATACATCTTCCAGACTAATTTTATTATTATTAGATTTTGTCTAATTTTTGTAGTTTGTATTCATGGCTGTATATTGTAGTGATTCTCTATATTTTGGATTCATTTCTTGTGTTTCCACTTTAACATAAACTCAGCAGACATGTTTCATATGTTGTACTAAGATATTATTTGATACGAAACAAGATTGTTTGGACAGTTAAGTCGAAACAGAAAGTTCTCATTGGAATATAATATTATTCTGGAATGACTGTGAAATATTCAAGTGAGTTTAAAGAACCACCTTGTTTTATAAAGTTCAATATTTTCTCTGTTGGCACATCATCATAGAGTCTTGTGAGGTGCAAGTTGATTTAATTCCAAATAACACCTGCTCTCATTAGATAAAATAAGGATAATGGGAAATCTTGTTTCAAGTGAGGACAAACGTTTGTGAATAATTCAAAACATTAATTAAGGATTATATCTAGCTCATACAAATTAAATTAATGATCCTACAGATAGAAAATAAAGATGTTTTGCTATGCTTAGTCTTTATTACTAAGATGGTTTGTAATCATGTATCAGGAATGCTGTGCTGCTGTCACCAATTAAGCACATACAAGGTTAATTTTCTTAGATAATACTCTGTGTAGTCTCTATCACATGGGTTGACTTGATACTACAAGCTGAATCCTAAATGGCTTCCAAACCCCCCCACACACAAAATGGCCAATTTGAAAATAAATTCCATAACTGATTATCAGAATCTCGGTTATTCAAATTTATGCATCTCTGAAACGTATCTCCCAAACACATGTACAAGTTAGAAATTCTTTTGTATGACTGTCATATTTCTATGAGAGCATCAAATTGCTGAAAAGGAGAGTTTCTCATGGCAGAGCGCCTGATTTTGTTGACCAATGTCTTGTGTGACCTTATGAACTCTAATAGTCAATGTTTCACTGTAAACTGACTAAAACAAGATGGAAACATGATTTCTGGTCTAAGTATTATAAAACTATTTGAGTTACCACCACCATTCAAACAAAAGAGGTAGTTATTATGCAGAAATGAAAGTGGGTGGGTCTGAAAATAAAGGGCTATAACTCTGCTAAACTATGATGCAAAATGCATAAAATCAAACTCTGCCAAGATCTCATAAAAGTCAAGCTGCAATCAAACTTAGTTGAAATACAATCCTAATTAGGGGAGTTATTGTGCAGAAATAAAAGAGTGTGTCATCCAGTGGATATAGCTATTAAACAAAGATGCAGAAAGCCAAAATTCTAAACCAGTCAAAGCCTGATCAATATCAAGATGCATTCCACATCTGGCTGAAAGCCAAAAATAACTAAGGGAGCTATTGTGTTGAAATAAAAGTGATGGCCAGAGGCTACAATTCCATTACATGATGATACAGAATACTGACAGATTCAACCAAAGTCTTATGAAAATCAAGGTGCATTCCCATTTTGACTGAAATCTGGTAATAATTAGGGAAGTTATTTGTGCATAAATGAAAGCGGGTGGGTCTGACAATAAGGGGCTATAACTCTACTGATGATGATAGAGAATACTGAGAATCAAACTTAGCCAAGATGTCATCAACATCATGTTGCAAATCATATTTAATTAAAATCCAATAATAAGTAAATGAGTTATTATGTCAAAATGAAAGTGGATGAATAAATAGGTGGAAGAATGAAAGGATGGGGGCACTATTTAATATTAGCATGGGACAATTAAGTAGAATGATACAAAATGGGGTAATGCCAGAATGATAAAAGATGTCTTGGTTGTTTTTAAATGAAGCTCTTCCAGGACTCCAACCAGATGGAAATTTAATGAGGCAAATACATTAAGATGCTAAATTTTGTGACAGCAGTGTTTCAAAAATGTGTGTGTATGTGATTTAAGTTTTAACATAGCTTTAACAATTTTTCAGTCATATCGATACAATGTCTGCAGTGTGGCAGTTAATAGTGATGTCTATCACTAGGACATCATGCTGCAGACATGTAGCATTATGTCCCACCCAGTCACATTATACTGACACCAGGCTGACCAGTCCTAATACTAACCTCTTAATGTCTCAGAAATGAACAGCAATTTTATCCAGATAGAATCAAGGCTTCAAATATTGAAAAGCAGCTATGGCCCCATGCTGTGTGACACAGCAAGGCTAACATGCAAAAATGAATGAGCTAATCTAAATGAACTCTGACACTCTCTTATGTATATTTCACACATAAAAAAGGGAACAGGAAAAAGGAAAGATATGCATATGTAAAATGCCAAGCTAAACCATTTATATTCTATTGTATATCTGCTCACATCTCCACAAATTAACTGTCGAGATCGTTGTGCAGATAACAATAAATAAATGATTTAAAGTGTTTGTTCTCCAGGTTTTCCAACTATGGGCCAGCAGCCCAC